>JAQFZF010004867.1:0-10291 GCA_034695365.1 Enchytraeus norvegicus
AGAGAGAGAGAGAGAGAGAGAGAGAGAGAGAGAGAATATCTGTACTTACCTATGGATGGGAGTGTTGGACAATATCTGCTCAGATAGAAGAAAGATTGAAAGAAGAAGATAATTATGTGGTTTGTTAGAAAAATTCGTAGAAGAATGCTTCGAAAATCTTAATATATCGCACTTGTTGAGATTAGACTTGCCGAAAACCGAATGCTGTCATAAGAGCAGTCGGACACTTGCCGAGTTGCTGTTGGCCCAGGCCCGGTATCTCTCTATCTCCAGTGCACTGACAACTGGCAGACCCAATATACATATTCCGAAACACAGTATGCCATAACGCTCACCAATGAGCACTCCATCGATCATCAAGTTGATCTCATAGTTTCCCGTTGCCTTCCTCAGTATGAAAATATCTGCGTTAGTCGGCTTTTACGAAACGTGAGGTTTTTAGTTGATTTATTCTCAAGTTTCCCGGATCCATCACGGGTAAGAATTGGTAGGCCTATATGCCGAACGAAAAGATAATTAATCGGTTACTGAACCTGTCATTCTCGCGCATTTAACGGTAAGCTATATTCTTCTTGTTGTCAAAATCACTACTAAAGCACGTCTGACTTACATGGACAATGTTAGATTTTTATCAGTAATCCATACAGCAAATATCTTGAACGAGACGTGTTATGTTCAAACTAAGTCAATGATTGAGCCCTCGAACCTTATTTGTCGCCAGAGGCTGAGGTGTGGTGCTTCATTCATGGAAATGTTTGGAGAAAGAAATCGTCAATGGAGATCAATAACCGATTATCTCTTTCTCCGACTGATAACAATTACTAATTCTTCCTCTAGAAAATCAATCGATTGATTGTGTATTCCCTGCTATAACGGCGGTCATGCATCTCTGTTTGGTATTTCAAATTCTAGATTTGCAGGGGCATAGGGATTCGATGCTGCGGTTATCGGTTGTGACCTTAGGCTGGAAGGCTACTTGACTCTCCATTGTGAATTTAGATCTACTGAGACCTTTGCATAGAGTGGCGATTTATAATATACTTATTGATTGATTAGTTGGTTGATTGATAGATTGATTAAATTGATATTTTTGATCTGAAAATAGCTATTGATCTACTGAAACTAGAGGAAGCTAAAACTTGACATTCTGAAATTAGAGGAAGCTAAAACTTGACATTCTGAAATTCTACTATTTTACTGAAATTTGTGCAGTGATATAAAATTGTTTTGAATTCTATATTAGGTTAATATTTAAACAAAATTTACTATTTGAATAGCCAAGTCTGTACGTTTTCAGTCAGTCAAGTATCCGTGGGTTCGGTACTCGTCCGGGTCCGTCTGTGACAGTGCCTTTGTGATACGGAAGTATATAATAAGACGTCGAACTTAGCTTTACAACTTTCTATCCTTCAACTTAATGTACCAAGGGACGAGAATTAGGCTGTTACTTTGTGATTTAGATTTAGGAAAGAATGGTATGATATGACTTAAGCCAAGCGTTACAATTAAACGTCAAAACCAATGTTCTGAAATATTATGTTGTTGTATAAACATCAAGAATTCCATCAAATTGCAATGACTTTCAATCTGCGAGTTTTACGGAAAGATTGAATGTTTGTACTATTTCTGCAGGCTCAATTGTACTTTTATTCCAGTTCAAAAGGGGAACGATAGTTCCTGACTTGTTATAATTTTGTCAATTTCTCTACAGCTTCAAACTTTAATCCTATATTTAATTATTTAATATTAATATTGACATTAGAATGTCTGAATTAATAGAAAATCAAGTTCTTGCAGCAGAATTATATTCTCTACTTTCCATGTTAATAAAGCCGGAACACATCATGTTAACAGTAACTATGCCTCGACAAATGTAAGCAAGTATATCAATGAGGATTTAGCGTCCGATTCCTCACCCGAAGGCACTGTTAGGGACGTAACGGCGTGCAGTACTTATTCATATGAAGATTTCACTTGATTCTTAAATAAAATTTGGTGAACTATTTAAATCATTGAACATATTACCAAATTGAGCCTGTTTAATGTCAAGATCAGGAGCAAAGGCTTCTTTAAGACGACTCGACTCGCACTAGCCAACTCTTAAAGATTGATTTTAACATTATTACAGCTTTAACTCCACAGAGTTTCCTGCAATTAAGCACAGACAGAGCTGATGTACGAAAGTAGTAGAGTTAAATGTTAATGTTAGGCCTAGATGTTAATGTTAGGCCTAGATGTTAATGTTAGGCCTAGATGTTAATGTTAGGCCTAGATGTTAATATAAGGCCTAGATGTTAATGTTGGCCTAGATGTTAATGTTAAGTGTTAAATGTAGATATTAACGTTAAAGAGTTAGCCTTATAATACCTATTAATATTCCTTAGAATTATTACATCATTCGTATTATTTCTTTCCGTGAGAATCTCTAACTCAGCATCGCTTTCAAGCAAGATGCCGTTAATTCAAAGGACCTATTGCAGTGTAATTGTTCATGCTTGTGTGGTCAGAAATGTTTTTCTTGTCAAGAGTAAAAGAAAATTGCAGCTTGATTTACTTCGTTGCTATTTTACGGTTTTAGTACAAACGTGACAACGACTCGACCCTTGTTGTATGTTAGTGACACTGCCATACAAGACCAGGGGCGGGTTTAGAAGGGGCCATGCTCAGTGGCGTCAACCAATGTGGGGTTGGGATATCGATCTCCCTAGGAAAAACTGGGGGTGCGGTTTAAAAACCACCCATTCTCAGGATTCGGGGAGGGGGGGTCTGAACCCAACCCCTTCAGAATTTTCCACTACAACTGGGGAGGGGGAGTTCAACGCCACTGGCCATCCCCCCACCCTCTACCTGGAGGGAGGCACCGGAGGGGCTATGATCCCTTAGATTTGAAAATGATTACAATTTGACACATTCAAATGCCAATTTCGGATCATTTCCCCTCCCCCTTGATTAGCCTCGATTTAACTTGGCCCCCTGGAAAGATAGCATGTAAAAAATTGCCCCCCCAAGATTTCCTAAATCCGCCACTGTAATAAGACCATATGCAGAGACCTGCTTGGATTACCGTCGTGCAAGTATGATTAAATATGCATGATACTATAATCCTATACTTCTGCGAGGAGTCTCGGTTGTAATGTATAGAACTGTTTTACAGAAAAAGCTGTTGAATGTTAATTAAAGAAATACGCTAAAAATAGATCAGAGGAATTAGAGGGGAAAACATTAGCGTTGTGATTTAGCGATTGCTATGATTGGCATCACAGTTCTACAGGAGTCACATTTCCAGTATAATTCTCAGGACTATGATTTAAATATTGCTCAAACATAATTATTACCTACAAGGTAGGCGTAATACGAG
The DNA here is from genome assembly GCA_034695365.1 of Enchytraeus norvegicus. Lineage (NCBI taxonomy): Eukaryota > Metazoa > Annelida > Clitellata > Enchytraeida > Enchytraeidae > Enchytraeus > Enchytraeus norvegicus. The sequence continues at coordinate 3,359 of JAQFZF010004867.1, forward strand.
TGTTTTTAATTCATAAGTCGGAATATGTAACTGCCAATCCTGGCCTGTTTTTTCCGGCCACGCATACGTTCAATATAATATTGTTTAACATTGAATTGTAACTGTACATTTATGTTGTGATAAATAACTAAGTGTATGCTCCTGATATCGTCGTCTGATGATGAAGCTGACGTTAAACCTAAATTGTATTACTGTATATTCAAATATTTTAAAATGTTTGTCAGCGTGTGTTAATGTAGGAGCCACCCTCTTCCTTCGCTAAGCGTTCTCTCGCCAGCGCACTCTAACTCTTACGAGTTAAAGCATAATTTTACTACGAACCACCTGACTGCTCCAGGTCAATCACTATACTGATAAATCCCGGTTGGATTGACTAGTCGGTAGAGAGTTTGACTTCCCTGACATCATCCCTGGATGAGGAAATGGACGTAGAACCTTTATTATTATTATTTAATCGAATAGGATTCGGTTGGGGCGGTATCGCGGATCAGGCGAAATGCCTGACATAATTTTTACTCAGTCGATCGTAAATATTCCATAGATCAGCGATTCTTTAAACCCTTTTCATGTCACGCACGAAATTGTAAAAATCGTGACATTTTAATGAAACGCTTCCTCAACGAACACGAAAGTAAATTATCATGCTTAATTTAGCTTTATAATCAGAATATAGACCTATATTATCTGCTTCTCAAAAAGAATTTATCTCAAAATATGAAGCTATTATATTTTGTATTTAGTTACTAAATTAACTTTACTTGATAGCTATCTTTAAACAATCATGAAACATAATATCTCTATTCTATACGATATGGCGGCGCATCTGATTTCAGTCATAGCACATTAAAAATTTAGACTCTCCGAATATAAAAATATAGAATAAAGTTATCTCGAAATCAAATCTTCAGTTTTACATTTAGGCCTAATATTTAAACTGGAACCAGCAGCCAGACTAAATTTAGTGCAAAATTATTGATGGTTAAACTCAATATTTCCTATTTCTATACTTTATATAATGCTAATAATTATTTAAACTGTCACAATATGCTATAAGCCTATAACATATTTAAAAACAATGTACTAGCATACAAAAATAAGCCTAATGGAATGCTTTATGCAATATGTTACAAAAATAGTCCAAGTATAGTACTATTAGTCTATTACTCCATTACATAATGAAGCAACAGTACCAAAATCTCAAGTGTAGAAGGTGTATAACAAAATCATTCAATCAATCAATCATTTAATCAATTAAAAACCAAATCCAATTTTTAATCAACCAATCTGGAACAACTCAATTCGAAATAAATAGCTAATTTCATTTATAACAATAGCGTTAAAACAATGAAATAAAAATAGAGTTTATCGGCGATGACGTTATTCTCCTAATCCTAGTAACATTAAAATACTTCGAGCTTTCGAACCTTCCCCGGCCTTCCCCTGTTTTTTAATTGGTTTGACACCCCCATCGGCTGGAGTTGCAGCCCCACTGTACCCCTCACTATGATGCCCCAGAAGCGCTTCACTGGCTGCGGCAGATGCTTCCAATCCCCCGCTTCGACTGCCTCGAAGTGAACCAAACAATGAACTAGGTAGTAGCTTACTCGTGCGATCACCTATAGATAAACTTCGTTCACTTCGAGGCGTTCGATTTATTGGGGTTTGAAGATTATGCGATGATATATCTTCGTTATCACTTGAGTTCAATTCTTCATTGTCACTAGTTGAAGCTACGTTGATTGTTTCTAAGGGACGCCATCGGTTGGTCGATCCCTGCTGTGGTTGACTCGTCAACGATATGGCTGTATCATCACCAGCTAAACTCCCCCTACCCGATGATGATAACACATTGCTTCCCCCGCTACTAAAGTTTCTAGTTTTAACATTAGGAGTCTCAGGTTCACTGGAAGTTTGTGTCTCAGCCTCAGCTGTCTGTATGATCACATCCGGCTGGTTCTGAAACTGCTGATTCTGATGACTATTAGTTGCTTTGGCCGCCTCGTCAAGACTGTCAGTCAAACTGTGCTTCAAATCCTGAACTATTCTCTTCCGCCTCCTCTCCACTTCACTCTCGTCTGTACTGGTCCTTCTAACCGAGGACCTTCCGTTTCTACCACCTGGAAAGGATTGCTGGTGAAGTTTGGCCTGCTCTGACTGATCCACCACGGAGGCTCTCCGATGACTGGACCGGCTCTCCCGGTAGGAAGGACTCGATCTTTCCTCATCAATGGTTATGGAGATCAGCGACTGATCGCAGGAATTCTTTTTCCTCGAGTTCCTATATTCACCGGACTCACCGTTACCACCGGGGTGGGGACTGTATCTAACATTATCCCCAGAACTATTGTACATATATCGAACATTATCACCGGATTCTACGTGAGGCAATCGAACGTTGTCGACTAGACTACTGTAAGGCTGTTTGTGATCTTTAGATGAGGATGATTTCAGAGCTGATGGATAGTCACCCTTGGAGGTGACACCAGTTGCGCATGCGCATTCGCTGTCACGTCGTCGAAGGCTAGGGGCAGGGCTAGAATGTCTTCGCACGGTTGGTTCACTGATGTCAAACGTGACCACGGAACCCTTGCGAGGAATTGTTGGCGAGAGGAGCGAGTAATCCCTTCCCCCACCCACCAATCCACCCCCACCTCCTTCATAAGCATTCCCATGAATATCCTGACGTGATATGCTTCCAGTGACGTCCCAATCCGATTCCCTAGGGGAGAAATCCCACAGCCTGGAACTGACATTACTGGAATCCCTACTACTTCGACTACGAGAACTGCGGCTACTTCGAGACCCAGAAAGAGAATATTCCGATGGGAAAGATAGTCTGGAAAGATCACTTCCACCATCGCTACTGTGAACTATGATGTACTTTTTGGATTTCTTTTTTCTTCCAGATTCACAACCACTTCCGGCTCCACCGCTTCCACTGCCGGAATAGATGGAACGGTCGTCGAAGTCCATGGTCTCTATCCGGCTGATGTGGATGCCTGGAAGATCGAAGGACGGTGGGAGGAGGATTTTACCGGAGTGGGCGACGGAGGATTTCCTGGAGGAGTGACCTCCACCCTGACGTAAGAAGGCGCTCATGACAGAGCTCTTTCGTCGTCTGGACTCGAGGCTAGCCGCCCTCGAGGACCTCCTGGAGTTGTCGTTAGAACTGAAACACAAATACATATGAACATGTAAAGTCAAATAGTAGTAGTAATAATAATAATAATATTAAAGGTTGAACTTCCGTTTCCTCATACAAGATGATGTCAGGGACGTCAAACAGTAAATATTAAAATAGCAATTAATAAATCAAATACTGTGTAAATAGAATGATGAATACAAAGTTAGTACCAGACCTCAATGAATTTGTTAGAGACAACCCAATCTTTCAATTCAGTAATATACGATAAATTAAACAAGCAATACAATCAAACTACAATACAATCAATAAATACAATTACAATACAATAAGAAAAAATACAATATAATACAGTACAAAATACATGTATTGTACAATTAGAAACAAGTATTACAATCAATCAATCAGTTTCCCATCATACACTCATCAGTCATCAGCATTTGAATCAATGAGTCGGGCAATGAAAGTAAATTTCTTAATACAACTGCAGATTATATGCTATCTGAATCTTTCTGAGTATCAATAGTATAGCGCCACATTCACATAGCTCCTACTTCGTTCAACTATATTCAACCTAACGGCATTACTGTTCTATATAGTCTACCCTGTCTATTGTAAAAATTTAATTTGTAACTTTTATTAAGAAAATATTTTATTACTTCTAACGAATATTAGTATGTTTTTATAATTATATAATATTAACTGTACTAATCACTATTTTCTTCAAAGTTGATTCACTATGCTACCCTTATGCTATCACGTTTGTATGTATGCTACCAGTAATTGTTGTATATGCTACTAGTAAGTTTAAGCTCTATATTTATTTCAAGAAAATAACTCTATAGGCCTATTTTGCACATAAGTAGGCCTACTTGTATAAGAATCGTAATCAAGTCGGAATATGTAAGTGCCACTCGTGGCCTGTATTACCGTTCACGTGCACCGTTAATATTTTATCTAAGCTTGTTACTGTGAAATGTGTGTCGTGAAAAATAAATAAATAAATATCTTCATAGTTTTCAACTCCCCTTAAATGTTAATCTCAATGTTAGCCAAGAATCTTGAGATTCTTGGTATTCAACAGTTGAGGAAGCAGCCTATTGCCCGCCTCATCCAGTTGCTACTATGTCAGGTATTTGAATGATTATTCACTATTAGGTTACACTACATTAGGCACCTCTGCGGTAATTCAGTCATTTACGCGGCCTCGCCCCAACCATTAATCATTAGAAAGCCTTGACAAACACCGGCTTAGCAATAGCATACAGAAAAAGATTTAGACAAATGATTGCGTCTGAACGAACTACTTACTAACAAAAAATCCTAATGGATAATTGTTGTAGTCGGAACGATTTGTGACCCTTATTGATACCATAAATATCTACGAGTAAAATGAAAAATTGACTAGAATCCGCGAGGAAAGCTTGGCTGTTCAAACATACGGTAAGCTATTTTGCACACAATTTTTCGACGACTTATTTAAACTCCCATCGTAATTTTCACTTGTCATATAATTTGTAGTTTTATATTTCTTGGTCCAGTCAAGTAAATAATTACTTTCATGGCAACGCAACCCCGTGATGCTGGCACCCCGTTACACTCAGACGGTCCATCCGACTCCATGGCTGAGTCCATTGAAATGCTTAACCTAATCGCTGCAGCTAGCGTGATCAGAATCTGCCTCCAGATATTTTAGTTGAGACTCTTGAGAGCAAAACGTATGAAGTAGGCTAGAAGCGATGATAACTATATGACATGGGCTCCCTGTCAACGAAATAACATGTTACTTCTGTTATCAAATGAGATTAATTTATAAGCTTAAAACAACATAGGCCTATATTCATTACATATAAATTGTGTACTTTCCATATCTTCAACATGATATTGTTTTGAATTAATCTGAGCAAAATCAAATATTACAATATAATATTTAGGTTAAAATATGTAGATATTATGGATAGATATAGATTAATCTAAATATAGATATATAGATACGTATTTTTGGCCTATACTAAATTTAGATCATTATGATTTTAATTCGAGATTTTGGCGATAAATGAGGATTGGTACATTGCAATGACGTCATCATTGACTGCTTGAAGAAGCGGTTGCAACCATTCTGAATTTTAATTCCGGTAAATGATTATTTAAAAATCGAGTCTGCATCATTTTTACCGTCTGACAATTCTAAATAGGCCTACAAAAATAACTTTATTTGTTAATTTCCGGTCTTTCCGATTCAAACAGTTTTTCTTGTCGCGGATTTATTTCTATTTTGACTCCGCCGGTTCATTCGGAGATACAATTTTTCCTGTCGTCGCCGGTACTGAGTGATGCTTTCCAGGAAAACGTTGTTGTGTATTCATATTAGGGAACGAATCACTGACGACTCTATGAAATTTTGAGTGGAGGGGGGGGGAGGCAGAGATACTTATTCGACGTAAATTGAATGGGCTTAAAACTAAAGCAGAATTTAACGTCAAGTTAGCGTCCTAATGGCCACATCAGTGACGGGCGAGCCCTTGAAATCGAACCGTGAACCAAAGGAACCTGAGTCGGACACTCAACCAATGTGCTATCGGCTCAGCCCGGGGGGATAAGGATTTAAAAATAGCCAAAAAGTATATATTTTAAGGCAAATTCAAATCCAAGAGGAACATGCTCCATGGCCCACCCGTAAATCCGCACCTGGAACGAATTAGCCGTAGATTCTGATTACTATGGAAACGACTGAACGATGTTATTTACAAAAAAAATTCAAAGCATCAACTAAACAGCCGCCCCTGTAATTAGTTACTTAAGTCGTTATTAAGATTCTCTTATTAGTTAATTACGAAGGTTATTTTAATTTCAGAGAGAAACAAATATAAGCAAATATGAGCATACACAGCTTATGTCGCCTATTAGTATGTTGAATATTAATAATTTAGGGAGGGATAGGTATGCTAATACCCGTATTGGATCCGGGAAACTTGAGAATAGACCGACTGAAAACTGCACATGTTTCGTAAAAGCCGACTAACGCAGATATTTTCTTTCTGAGGAGCTGAGGAAGGCAACGGGAAACCACCTCGGAAGTCAGAATATATCCCAAGAAAAATTGTTGCATTTTAGGTGGGGCAAAGGCATGGCCTTTTTGATGGGATCAACATGATGATCGATGGAGTGCTCATTAGTCACCGTGATAGCAGACTGTGTTTAAGAATATGTACTTTGGACCTGCCATTTAGCAGAGTACTAGAGATGGAGATAGGTATGCTAACAACTATCTTACTACTGCGATTTCATTAAAAGTAATTTAGTTTATAATAAATCAGTCTGTATATATTTCAATGACGGAAGCTCGTAATACAACTTTGCGCAATATATTAACATTTAATTATATTTTGCAGCTAACACACATGTATGTAATAATTATATAGCAAACAAATGATACCAATAATACAGTCTAAGCACCAGAGAGATGTATTGTATACATGTCAGGAAGCATCAGATGCTTGGTAACGTTAAAGCTACCCGCTGCTGTAGGCCTAACTGCTGCCTAATTACAACCCATAGATGTTCACAATCAAAGGAGCAGGAAATTTCATAATTAACTTCGTTATTTTGTATCAAACCGTTTGTTCATACTTAGCAAGGATGTAGTGTAACCTAATAGTGGATAATCATTCAAATACCAATAAATTATGCAAGAGAGAGTGAGAGAGAGAGAGACAGAGAAAGAAAGAAAGAAAGAGAGAGAGAGAGAGAGAGAGAGAGAGTAAGAGTGAGAGTGAGAGTGAAAGTGAGAG
>JAQFZF010004868.1:0-10291 GCA_034695365.1 Enchytraeus norvegicus
CCGATCTACAACAAAGTTTTTGCCCAGTCAGTGGCTGAGGGCGTCATCTCCTCGCTGGTCCTGTTCTTTGTTCCCTATGCAGCCTTCCAGGACTCCGTGAGGCACGATGGCGTGGACCTGGCGGGTCATCAAGCATTTGGATTCATGGTCGCTACCTGCCTGGTCATGGTCGTAACCCTCAGGGTAAGTCAATCAATCAATCAATCAATCAATCAATGACGGGGTGGACCTAGCTGGTCACTCATCAGATGTCACCAAGTCAGTTTGTTGTTAGCATATTTACTATATATAATAATTCTAAACATTCCCCAGATGTTAATTTGTTTTGTGTAATGATACTAATGTTTTTATAACTGATCACATTTGTGTAACTGTAGGCCTACTATACGTAAACTATACTATACGTTAAATTACTATACTATACGTTACGTTATAATATACTATACGTAAACTATACTATACGTTAACTACTATACGTTAACTACTATACGTTAACTGGCACCATGGAAGTCAGCTGTCTACTGATTTAAGCATATCGCCAGGGATCACGTCCCTGTCAGCTTACCTGGATGGGGAAACGGACGTTAGCCTTTATTATCATTATCTTTTTTTCATGCCCTTTGGTGGTAAATGACCCTAGGCTAAAAAATATTATAAAATTGATTTTAATACGTTAAAAAGAAGTATAGATTTTAAAAAGCATTTAAAATTAATCTCTTGTACTCGGGAATGCCATGTCGCTGAAAGTACCGCGGAAGCATATAGCGTTGTAGCGTTGAATCGCCATGGATATTTTTATTATTTTATTATTATTATTTATTGTTATTATTATTTTATGAGTGTTAAAACTATAGTCTACAAGATAGAATTTGGACGGAGGTGTGTCATTCCTGAACTTGACACAGAATGTTTAAAGTTAGATAGAACTTTATTTGGAAGTATTCTAACCGATGAACAACAAGCTTTGAATCAGTTATTACACGAAATTAAAGTGTCATCCTATAACCTTCGAAAGAGATCCCAAAACAGAACGCTTCTTCTGTGCACTGCTCTCACAGCCAAAAATTTTATAAACAGAATGCTTTTTGAATATTGATCTATAGAATAGACCCTTATCATTGATTTAAGCTCCATTCTAGAAAGACTCAAACTCTATCTGCTTTTAATTTAGGATTTATTATTGTTGTATTGTATGTTTTGTGTATTTCTATCTTGTAACATTGTGCGTATGTTATAATGAAGTTGCTAATAAACTATTACTACAACTACTACTACTATCTATAATGGCTTAACTATTACTGATTTGTTAACTAAAATGTATTAACATATTATATTGTTCCGCACTGGTAATCTGAAACTGCACTGTACTCTTCTCTTTCACATTTGTTTGTGTTTTTCTTGTTTGGGAGGACAGGCTGGTAGTTCAAATGTTGTTGGAGACGTCCCTGATGTCGTCGTTAAATGATGAAACAGACGTTAGATTCACTTTGATTAATTGATTGACACAGTGTGGCCTAGAGATGAACTACTGGACTGGGTTCAATCATTTTGTCATCTGGGGCAGCATCGTGTTCTTCTTCTGCTTCACACTTGCTTTCTACGCTGATGCGTTTGGCTACACATACGCTGGGACAGCGTTGAACGTCATGGGCTCTGCCAACTACTGGTTCACCATCCTCGTCACTGTGGCAATACTCCTCATACCCATCATAGCTGAGAGATTCTACTACGTAGATACCAGGCCTACCCTCACTGATAAGGTATGTATTGTAGAGGTATGATCAATCATAGTCATAGCGGAGAGGTTCTACTATGTGGACACTAGGCCTACGCTCACTGATAAGGTATGTATTGTAGAGGTACGATCAATCATAGCGGAGAGATTCTACTATATTGATACCAGACCTACGCTCACTGATAAGGTATATATTGTAGAAGTACGATCAATCATAGCTGAGAGGTTCTACTATGTTGATACCAGACCTACGCTCACTGATAAGGTATATATTGTAGAGGTATGATCAATCATAGCTGAGAGGTTCTACTATGTGGACACTAGGCCTGGACTCACTGATAAGATATGTATTGTACAGGTACGATGAACAAATAAAGAGCGGAATGTGTTAATTGCGCATTACCATGCTGTTGATACCTATCATAGCTGATTGACTGACTGATTGCTTATTGCTTGAATGATTGATTGATTTATTGTGTGATTGACAGATCGATTGATTGATCTATTGATTGATTGATTCACTCAGGTACGCATGAAGAAGAAGATAGGACAGTTGAAGGCTCGCCCTGTGGAGAGAATCATACGTAGAGCCTCTACCGGTAGGCAGAGCCTGAGATCTGTGGGTCGCTCGGGCTATGCCTTCGCTCACCAGGAGGGCTTTGGGCAGCGCATCATGAATGGCTCTATGATGAGGCGCCATCAGCGACCCACCGAGCCCGGAGCTAAGACAGTGAGCGGGGGCCTGGCGGCACAGCTGAGGAACATCACCAGTATAGAGGGTTCTAGCGCCACGCGTGGAGACAGGAAGAACCCCAGTGACAGCACCCTGGGTGCCAGTGACATGAGCGGCGTGTATGGGAGTGGGGGCAGGGATAACCCAGTTTTCTCTGAGGAGAGAGAGGTGGGTGTCATTGATCTACCCCAGGAAGAGGTTCAGCAAATCATGAAGGGGGAGAAGAATCTATCCAAACATGCGGAGGAACATGGGGTCAGTGGAGCAGATCATAGGAGGAGTGATGCAGCTCCTGTTAGTAGACTGTTTGTGGAGCCAGCGGTGGAAAAGGATGAAAAGAGAAATAGCGGAGAGAAGGAGGAGGGTATAGAACTGGGAGTTAGGTCAACCAATCAGCAAGCAGCGTTGGGATCTGAAGCTGTGGATATTTATGAATCAACTGCGGATGAGGATTATTATTGATGTAAAGTAAGTAAAATAAAGGCGTGATACAGGTATTGATGACATTGTATAGTGTGCATAAGCTTGTGAATGTATTAATTTATAGTTTGTATTGTTGCATATAATGTGATATAGTATTGTATAGAAATGTGTGTAATATATACATGCACATATACTGTGCTTCAAGCTTAGTCAAACAGATAAGTATATATACGCATTGCATGTACACATTCATTCGATGCATGCATATTGCATACATAATACAAATGCATTGCATACACACTATGCATTCACACAAATACTTATGTATACACAGATGCGTGCGTGTATGCTTACATGCTTGTATTTTGTATGTGTACATTTCTTGACATGCAGTTACCAAAATGCTTTCTCTATTATTATCCAGTAGACCTATGCAGAATACGGTAGTGTCACTTGTGTATTTTGTAGTGTTGTTTGAAGAGCAGCACCTGGAACCCAACCAGTTTTTCTCTTGCCTATAATTTGATCTCATCTGTGACAAGACGTAATTATTGTTGGTGGTACAAGTCACGGGTGCGTGGCTTGAGGGCTCGATCTTATTAGCTAATTAGTTTTTAACTTTTATATATTGGCAAACAATCCACCAATACAGGTTTACTTTACTTGGTATGATCGTTTGGCCATTTAATTTTTATAACACCTCATATTGTTGATAACATATCTTCACATTCTCATGACATGTTCATTACTGCACATCATTGTTTTGCTGTTACCATTTATGTTGCCCTCATATTTTACCATTGATGAGCAATAGCTAACTAAAAATAGTTAACTAGATTATTATTTAGCGCAACAGTTTAACAACTGTGTTAATTTTAGTTTTAAAATTTTCAGAAGATTAGTTTAGATACTTTTTTGGGCTAGTAACTAATAAATTAAATTGCTTATTACTGTAATAGCTATTAGCTGCAATCAATCATTGATTGATTGATCGAATTAAGTCCCTCATTTAGAGAGCGTTAGTTACCCCTCTTAATAAATATGATTTTTTTATAAAGGCTAAAGCCAAATTTAACGTCTGTTTCATGTTCTTACGTTTACATGACTGAAGGGCGAGCCCTGGGATTCTGCACACTTTCGGCTTAAGGAGTATTCATTTCACAATGGCAAGAAAGGAGATAGATCTACATGTATGTAAACGTGGAAAGTGTGCTTATTTTCCTAGTTTTATTTTTTTAAAGATTTCAAATTAGTCACAGAAGCACAGTTTTACTTGTCAATTGATGAACTTGATGCTCATATATATGAATTTGATGCTTATATATATATATATGATAGCAATCCTCGCTTAATTCTCTTTTAATATCTTCAGGTTAAATTAATATATCTAAATTAGCCTTTAGCTGTAGAGTATGAACAACTTATTGTAACTTAAATGTTTATAATATCAGTATCCAACGCTTAGCCGTGCTTCCTTTCTTTTTGGTCTCCACTAGGTGCTCTGTAATAAAATGCAGAGTCAGTGGCGGCGCCAGCATTTGGAGCAAGCCAGGGCACTTTCGCGGCACAAGGTCCCGAGACGGGGCACATTAAAACTGATGAAAAATCTTGAAATGTTATAAGTTCTTGAATTTTAAACATCATTTACTAAAATTAACACTGTAAACAAACTTCATCGATCATTATAATTTATACGAGTCAATGTCCGTTGTCCATGATGCATGAAACAATACCGGAATAGTATAATTATAAGATTAACACGATAATACACTCATGATTTCATACCATGGAATTGTTAATTCAATCGAAATTTAAACCACAATTTTTCGTTTTCAGCCGGGGCACGTGCCCGGCTGGCCCCGGCGTTGCGCCGCCACTGTGCAGAGTACCCTGTGGAGTAAATTATAAATTTTTTATCAAACGTTTCTAGGTAACTGAAAGTTTTGATGCTAGCTTGCGTGTTTTTAGTCGTCTTGTAGAGAAGAGAAGCCTTGTGCGTCTTGACGTCAAACACACTCAAACCTTAGGCCCTAAATGTTGCTTTATGAACATGGTATACAAACAAGTTTGAAACAACAATAACTTTATTTCTCTAATAAAACGAGATCACTTACTTACATGTATATAAGGATATGATGATCCTATGTAAATAATAATGATGACCTTATCTGATGATCCTATCTGATGATCCTTTGTAAATTATGTTGACATATCATATAATTATATTTAAATATATAACCTAATCATTATAAGTATATCTATCCTGTGTTTACAATATATTCTTATTTACAACTACAAGTATGATTAATAAACAACGTTTTCATTACATTTCATTGTTGAAGACATCATGTGCCTTAGCATAGCCTCTTTCATGAAGCCACTTTTGTTTGATCTGGGATGTGCTCTTAAATTCATGAACGACACAGTGGCCTTACATATGGCGCCTTGGATCTGCCATTTTGCGAAGGACTGGATAAGTAAATGAGTAAAATTGTAAATATGTGCCTTGGACCATTAGAATGTATAATATTAGTTTAATTCAAATCCATCTGTCAATGCAGATTGATTGATTGATTGATTGATTGTAGCTGAAGCAAACAGCTACAATCATCAAAATGAAATACAAATACTATTAGGGCGTTGAAGTGAATAAATATATTATGAATTATTCCATTTGTATACTATTTACATGTATAACAATGTCGCATATTGTTTGGTGATTTCTTTTCTTCATCTACAGTCTACACATATGTTCAATGCCCAGCCTGACTTCTGTAGGTCATGGTGTTCCATTCGTCATGGTTGATAATTATAAAAATCTTATTTAATAGATCTGTTATTATTCTTATTTTGCATATCTAGCGTTTTCCATGAATTATTTTAGATCTGTCTGCTGTTCTTAAAATATTTTTAATACTTGTATATCTATCTTTTCAAGGCATCGCTTTACTTGACAGCAGTAAGGCAACTCTTTTGTGACAGGATCGACTTGTTGGGTTGGTCACGGGCGAAAATGCAAAGTATGCGCCTTGGACATGCCGTTTGGCAGAGTACTGGATAGATTTGTGAAGATCTGTGCTGGAGCTTTAAGGAATTTTGTTTACAGATGGCGCTAGTCTTAAAAAGAAATTGTAACGATAAATTATTATAAAAGTATTTTATTATGCATCAGAAAAAATTGTGCGTTTATTTTTTCCATTCAGATCTGATATATTATGATAGAAATAATGATTATCGGATTACTCATGTAGCATTTATCAATTAATTGATTTGACATACCTTTTCTTATCATATATTAGCTCCTATATTCTTGATATCATACGTGAGTGGGACATTATAGACGCTGTGTCATAGCAGTGTGATTAGTGCATGTGTGTTTAAAAGACACACTGTGCTGTGTACAGAACAGGCAGCTATTTTCCTGTTGTTGTTGTTGTAGCCTACCCGAGGATCAGCCGTGGTGCTGACCCCCTCTATCTTCGTCCTTGGGAGCGCTCCTCCAGGGCTCACCGCCAGGTATCCAGCAGCTCTGCCGCCTCGCAGGGATTGTTCCATAAGTCTATTGGAGTAAGTGTTGTCTGTATTTGTATGCATTGAAAAAGGTGTATTGTGTCATGTGTTTGGTCAGAGCAAAGGGGGCAGAACTAGAGGCAGAACTATAAACTATGACCTCTGTCTTGCTAGCTCAATTTTCCTTTCAGTAGACCCCTGTAACAACGAATGTTCTCGCCCACACTCTCTAGTAGGCGAATATGGTATTCCGTTCGTGTCTAACCTTAGATGTTAACTGTGTATTTAAGCAGATTAACAACTATCCGCATACCGTACCCATTTAGGTAGTAGGAGATCATTGGTCTCCATTTGAGTCCATCCATTGTCAATCAATGCTTAACACTACCATCTTCTTCATTTCTTCTTAGGGTAACCGAGTTTGCCTCCAGTTACATAGACTACGCTCTCCAATGTCTCCATATATGTTTGCCTTGGCCTGTCATTACCTCTAGTTCCGCATATTATGAAATCTTCTAGTTACTCTTTTCTCATTACATGCTAAAAAAGTGTTACAAGTGTTAGAAAAGTTGTGTTATATAATAATAATTGTAATAAATTACCTTGTGGTGTTTGCTTACGGCGGTCGGGCTCAAGACAAATAATTCTGATATAAATTCGCAAAATTCATTTCGAAGAATGAAAAAGTGAGAATTATATAATGATACTGCAAATGCATAACGATCTGATGCATATACATGTACAATTTGCACATCAAGTTGTACAGGCATTATTACTGTATGTAGAATACTAGATATCAGCATTAATAGGTAATAGACACACAGCAAAACTATACAGTAACAGCAGTATCTACAAATACGAAAAAGGCACAACAACATAAGAAAACATATTTCATTTTGAAATAACAAGTTGTAATAAACGTAACAGGAAAATGTAAGTAAATATTCACAATTTATCTCTAACATAAAGTGTGACACAGTCTTCATTTTATTTCTTAATCATCTTAAACAAACCGGCCCATATATCCGAAGATAGGACCTTACGCCTATAGGTTAATTCTTTTATCTGTAATATACACATTATCTATAATATAATGCATATTATATATGTAACTACTTCATAAAACAAAAGCGAATTCTTCAAGTCGAAAGCTGATATGTTTAATTTTACCTCAAAGACACGTCAACGATCATAATTAGGCCTACATGAAAGTCGCAGAAATTCTATATATAAAATGCCTATAACAATATCAACTGCATTCTCTACTTATTATGCAAAACTATTAAAATGAGTTTATGTACAAAAATGAATCTTAAAATTGACAACATAAAAACGTGCAGCTGATCAATTCTAATTAATTCTTTACATTTTAACATAGAAAAAAGTCATGCCCCAATAACAATACTTCATGTAAGATTTATAGAATCGATAGAAAAGCCATTTGAGTAAACTGCTAATTGTCTTTTATTTGTATTATTATTTTGAGTGTATGTCCTGTTCTTCAATATATAACAGAAGAAACCAACAAATTATAGGTCGTCAAGAGCTTTAACTGCGTCAATATATAACAGAAGAAAACAACAAATTATAGGTCGTCAAGAGCTTTAACTGCGTCATAATATAACATCATTGGTTTTAAGCACCTGTATAAGCCCGGCGCCAAGGGGGCCTGCCTCTCTCCCAATTTTATTTCTGGTCCCCCAGTTTTTTCTCAGGTGAATGAATTTTTCAGAATCTAGCCCCCTCACAAATGTGCTCGGCCCCCCAGTCTGTTAGACCTGGCGCCCGCCCTGGCTCTACAACTAACTTCAGTGTCAGAAGAGTATAAACTATTTCATAGCTATTTAAAACTACAACATTTTGATTATATTTTTAAGATTCCGAGGTATGTCCCTGATATCTTCGTCAAATGGACGTTATTAACCGTTATTTGTCATTTTGGTTTGTTTATAATTAATGAGTATTGATTGACCAATTCATCGCTTTCGTGCCTAATCCCCATACAACTATTCATAGCTCACTAGCACAATGATATTTAACTATACAAAATAAGAGGTATTTTACAATTCTGCTAAATTTTAATAAACATTCCATTTTAATTTAATTGTAATTTTTTCAACACTCAATTTGAGCATAGGCCTACTCAATTATCCAATTCACTTCATAGTGTTAAATGACAAGATATATCAATACAAAATATCTGAATAAAATCACAATCATGCTAAGCTTTGACAGCAGCGTTATATTTTCATATACATGTACTTTGATATCAGAACTTGTTAGGCTGACTCAAAAGGCATAGATACTTAATTCCATAGAAGAACTAATATCTACATAAATGTATATCTGTATATATATGAATATAGTAGTATTTCTATGCTGAATTCCATAACTTAATTTTAGAAGTATATTATCCGAAACAAGGTTGGCCAGTCACGGTTGGTACTTTTGAGAGCATAATTGTATTAAGCAGTCTTGTAATACAGTGAGATATTTGGTGGTGGAAGAGCCTTGTCGATAGCATAACTGTGAATTTAGCAGGTGGCCTTCGGTTCAAGTCCGGCTCTCTTTACAAGACGTCATCATTGGGTGAAGTAGCAGACATAAATTTTATTCATTAAAGCTTCATTGCAATATAAACATTATGCAAAGATGGGCACTAGTTAACTAAAAATGGTTAACTACTTAGGTAAACTACTTCATAGTTAAAAAATAATTTAGTTAAACTACTTTATTTAGTTAACACAATATAGTTACTACTTAGCTAAACTACATCATAGTTAAAAAATATTTTAGTTAAACTACTATATTTAGTTAACTATATATACATGTAGTTACAGTGTAATTACTTAGTTAAACTACATAGTTAAAACTACTTAGATTAACTAAACTACTTAGTTACATCATAGTTAAAAATAGTTTAGTTCAACTACTTTATTCGCTGCCCATCACTGCTATTTAGCCTATGGTTCAACCATATGATCATACTGACAATGTTCATAATACCGGAAGTCATACTAGTTCCTATGTGGTACCACTACTAGTACCAGTCATTGAAGACTCGTTAACAGTTTTTGCGTTCCAGGATATGAGGCGCTTGGGCAACGTCAGATCTTCTGAATGCTCTACTGATTTGACTTTAGTAGCAGCTGCTGAAGAGCTGATGTTGTTGTGATGCAGCTGCGCCGTTGTTGTTGTAGCTGCTGTGTTGTTGCTGATGCTGCTTTTACGTTGTTGTGCAGCTGACGTGCCGCTATTATTGTTGTTGCTGTTGTCAAAGCTATTTCTCTGTTTTCTATCAACTAAAAATAACCACAAGTTTACCAATTTTAGGTTAAATTTCTAGAATGTTAACTTTTTAAACTAATGATTAGTTTCAAAATTAAAATTCTAGAAATTTATATTTTACTATTATTTAATATTATCCATGTATTTTATTCTGCAAATAATAAATACATAAAATACATGTAGGCCTATTTGTCAAAAATAATAAAATGCAAAAAATACATATTTCACAACTATGAACTATCTAGTATCTATCTATTGCTCTGCATAAGGCAGGTCCAAGACAAAATTCACATATGCAAGTAATCTGTCTCGCTCATTAATGAGCATACCGTGAACCAATTCAAGAATTTGTCATCAGCATTAAAGTTTTGCCTTTACCTTATCTTAAATGATGCCTTCGTTAAATACAAAATTATTGTTACTGAGGCAGATTTCAATTGCCTTATACAGAATATGTTTTAGTTGGTTTTTACAAAGCATATGAAGTCTTGATTGGATTATATCCGGGTCGCAAGCAGTTTGAGAGATCGATCCCCCTGGGAAAAACTGGGGGGGGGGGAGGGGGGGTTGAGAATCATGAGGTTTTGGGAGAGATTCTGGGT
>JAQFZF010004869.1:0-10289 GCA_034695365.1 Enchytraeus norvegicus
TTTGGTCAGCTGTTAATAGCGAGGTTTCGTATGACGTTTCACTCAAAAGGCTTCGCTTACTTATAACCGGTAGTGCAAAATGCACCATTATAAACTTTAGGGAGTGATAAAAATAAAACGGATGTCCACGTGTTGTTGAGAAGAAAATATTATAATCTCGATATCACATATAACAATCCTGTGTATTTTTTAAAATTCTGTGAAGCGTAATTGTAATTTTAAATATTTTTAAAAATCTGTAATACTTTAATCCTAAACTATGGCGAATCGAAGGTTGACCCAGCCCATGAATGCACAGCAGCACAGCAAACCTGGAATTTCCCAAAGTCATGAAGAAGTAGAATGAATCTGGTCACGTTGAAATTATCGCGACATGCATCGATTAGAAAATTTGTGCTGAACGAAATATTGCGACATTTTATTATAATCTCGATTAAAGAGAAGCTTGAGAAGATTTTTTATTGTTTGGGGG
This sequence comes from Enchytraeus norvegicus, assembly GCA_034695365.1. Classification (NCBI taxonomy): domain Eukaryota; kingdom Metazoa; phylum Annelida; class Clitellata; order Enchytraeida; family Enchytraeidae; genus Enchytraeus; species Enchytraeus norvegicus. The sequence continues at coordinate 473 of JAQFZF010004869.1, forward strand.
TGGGGGGATAGCGATAGTGGTACGTCTTAGAAGCAATTTATCCAGGACCGAATCCCAGGTCCGTTAACAAATAAACTGACCCCAGGCTGTGTGAAAGGTCCATCGTTCTGCAGAGAGGGGCAGAGCTGATGTGCCATTGCTTGCGTCTGCTTAACCAGACAAGTCTTTCCATAAACAACAATTTAATACTGGTACATTCTATACTCAAACATTACATACACTAGCGACTAGTCGACCAATATGTTAATGGGTGACAAAATAACAACATAATAAGGGTGTGTGTAACTGTGTAAATAACAATTCATCATTAAATTAAATTTGTCGAATATATCGGTGACTTTAAAATGCAAATTGCAAAAGAACCCTTGATAAAATTTGTCACTTAGTCCTGACGTCGCCTTCGAGTGAAGAACCGGACGTTAAATCCTCATTGATTGGTTGATTGACTGAATAAAGTGCTCAACATACTAATCCATCATGTTTAAGCTAATGTAGGTCTCCAAACAAGTTTCTATCACTGCTTTTCTGATGTATTTTTTGCGGTTTTACGAGAACTTTATAAGATTTTCCGAGGTCTTTCTGCGCTTTGCGAGGACTTTCTGAGATTTTCCGAGATTTTTCTGAGAGTGTCTGAAATCTTTCTAAGGTGTTCTGAGATCCTTCTCGGTATCCACATTATTCGCCTTTGATGAGCACGTGCGGTTACACCGAATTCAGAGTAATTACCTCTAATCTTCACTAATTTGTGGCGAGATCAATCATTAAATGGATGGGATTTAAAAATCCGACCTTCATGCTTCGCCGACATCAGTGAGATCAAACTGAAATGGAATTTATTGACGACCATTGTATGATGAATTCTTTAACTATGGCTTTACAAATTAATTATAAGGCATATTCAGGCGGCTACTTCAGTAGTTTTAAATATTATTAGCAATGAGTCTTTACCAAGTATCAGTGATGTTTTCAGTGCTGACATTATTCGCGGTTAGTTTTATGAAATCATGTCCGAGTTAGAAAACCGCAAATTACCAGCTCAGCCCACCCAGAAGCGTAAAAGCTGTAAAGCTAAGTTTAACGTCTGTTTCCATTACCAGGGATAATGTCAGAGACGGGCCCAGCTGAGACAGGCCGTATCTCTGGGGGGGTAGAATTCTCTACAAAAAGTGTTATGACTGTTTACTTCGAAATTGCAGATTAAGTTGTTAAAATATAACCCTTATCAAAATTGTTTCCCCCTCTCTTCGCCACTTCTCGTGCTTTGCCCGTTGGTATCTGTACCCTGCCCTCCAAGTTACGTCTCTGCAGCCCATTGAGATCGGGGGGGGGGGCTTGGTTGGTAGTTCGAGCTTAAAGTCGTCGTGTCATAACTAGATGATTAGCGACAGACAAAATATCAACCAACGACTAGCACTTCCGCCAGTCAATGTATTACTATTAGCTCTAGACGTAGCATATTGTTATGTCTTGGCACAGGAGAAATTGTGCAGAGGAGGGAGGGGGGGGAGGGGGGAGGGTAGCTTGCCTTACCTTTGTTCTTATAGTAATTCCATCCCCTAAGTATAAAAGATCTTATATAAAAGGTCACGTAGTGATAATAGATTCACGGAGTTAAGCTATTTATTTTCACATAGTTATTTATTAGAGTGCCGAAGGGTTATTACTTCTAAGTACAGAGTAAATAACTTATTATAGGAATACAGTTACAGAGTTATTTGTAAACAGTCCTACAATCACAAAAGCAATCAATCAATCAATTATCCAATCAGTGAGGATTTATCGTACGGTTCTTTGCTCTAAGGCGATATCAGGGACGTACCAAGCGGAATGTGCAATTATAAACAGCGTCGAACCACCAGAGCACTTTTATTCAGTCGGAATATGTAAGTGACATTTCTGGCCTTTATATCCGTTAACTCATGCCTTCGATTTTCGTGTAACAGTGATTTGTAATTTGTATGTTGTGATAAATGAATAAATAAATAAATAAAACACCCCTGCAAATGCATAAGACGATCTGACTGTGTGTAGCTGCATATTTCGCTTGGGACGTCCCTGACATCGCCTTCGGAGCCGGACGTTGATTGATTGATTGGCCAACTAACCACAGGCTACCCCTACATTATCATACTGGTTGGAATGTTTGAAATGGTCTGTCTATTCAGTTGTACATAATTTTAACGAGTTCGTAGAACCCCATCAATACAGCGCCTGCTTATTATACGCTTGTGGAAGCTCATTGTACTCTACATAGTTACAAAGTTTGCCGGTAGGCGAACAGAGACTGACTCATTAGTTGCAATAAATTAAAGCTTCAACTGCTCTGTCGGTAAATCAGACTCCTTCTGCTTGGTTTGCTTGTGATATGTTAAAGTGCTTAGGGATGAGTACAAACTAATCCAAGCCTGTCGAACAAGTCATAATAGAGATCAATTAATTGAAGGAAAGCCAATGTTATCGTTGATTTCACCGTCGGTAAGCGCTACGTGACTGCTTCGGAAGATTGCGAAAGGTAAACACCCGTGAGTCTGGCGTATGGTCCTTTTGATCGAAAGTGGGCCTGGCGACCTTGCCGCAAGATTAATGACAATAATAATATTATTGTAACCTGTGTACTGCACTTCGAAACGAGATTAGCTCCGAAACTAGGTGTCAATTCTGACTTAATGTGTACCTTTACATTTATCTTTAAGCGCCAGCAAAGGGCCAAGGCTTAATGACTGACATCGTACTGTGAAATACAAGCAATAAGGCCAAATACCATCTAGCCAATACTAACTAGGTGACCTAGTCAGCACAGTCAGCTCCTCGTGCGAAGCAGATCCCGTTTCGAAGCTCCTTCAGCACTAAGTTGACATCTTTGACAATGTCATTAATCTTACGGAATGGTCGCCAGCCTTACTTTCGATCCGTTACGAACATACGCCATGCTCTTTTTAGACATTCGCAATTTTCTGAAGCAGTCGCCTACTACGCACGAATTCCTTTCAATTGACGTATGTAAAAGGATGGAGGGCATGGTTGCGTGAAAGACGATCCTAACTTTTTGATACAATTATTGGTTTGAACAGAAAAGAGAGTAAAATATTAAATTCATGGACGTTTTTCACTGAATGACGTGAATCAACTAGAGGTGCTTAACTGCTACATATTGTCCAATTTTAACCACAGTTTTGACCAGGGTTTGATCCTGAATCACCAGCTCGAGTCGTAAATATTCTAATCACTTTACCATCTCCTTTAGCCGTATAAATATGAGTGCAGAAACGAATTCATTAGTGGGTAATAAATTTAAGTGCTTTGGCGGTATCGCTGCTCGCTCTTCTATGTATGACCTCCCGTGATTTCAGCCTCTTATTATAATAGCATACACGCTTATACTGTAAGGGGTCAGGCACAAAAGACGTCCCATATAATTACACGTTTTTACACCCCACCCCCACACCTCACCGATTTGTCAAATTCTGCATGACTATTTTAAACCATTCGTCCTATTATGCATTGCATCATTCACTATAAAGCTACTTCACTCTCCATTGCTATAATAGTAAGCAGTCGGTGTACACAGAAATCACCAAGACACGCTCTAACGACTGCGCTAGCTAGCCGAATTTGGAAACGAATCCCGGCTATCTCGCCATCTGACGAGATCAATAGCATAAGCTATTATATAGTAAAAATTACAGACAACTTCAAAGTATGAATATACAGTATCGTCCTACACAATACAAACTTGCTAATGCTTATAATCAATGTGCACAAGGTAAATATTTAGGCCAACATTTACCGCTTGGGACGTCTCTGACATCTTGAGACTTCTGATGAGGAAACGATTAAAAAAATTATCCACACGGTCTATCTATCCGTGCACTGCCAAACAGCAGGTCCAAGGCATAAATGCACAGTCTACATTCTCGCTGCTTGATGAGTACACCATTGATCACCCCAATAAATCGATCCCTTCACCAAGGTTTCATATCTTACCACACTTCAATCAATCAATCAATGAAGATTTAACGTCCGGTTCCTCACCCTAAGGCGATGTCAGGGACGTCATGAGGGACTTAGAATGATGCGTCAGTTCAAGGAAAATTACGGCTTCTGGTGTGTTATTCTATTGCCTTCCTAAGTAACTGAGTTGGTCGGCTTCTACCAAACACGTCCAGCTTACAGTTGGTCTATCCTCGAGCGTCCCGGCTTCAACACGGGTAACACACTGTATTGATTTATTTATAAGTAAATATTGTACACATGAGCAAGGGCACTACTAGGGGCTTTCAAATACATATTACATTCACCTACAATGCCAACGGACTGCACTCTGTGCAGTGTGCACTGAACTTCGTTCACTTTTTGACGTCGAACGAGTTTTGGCCAACACCAGAGCAAACAATACAGTATACAGACAGTTACAAGTCAGACAATTGTTGTGTGCTAATAAAAGATCGCCATTGAACTAAGCCGCTTGTATGTAGAGCTATACTCTCTACTTCGCATGCATTCATAATAGAAGTTAACGATACAGGTCTGCCCATCAATATTAGAGATCTACACTTCACATACATGTATCTTCTCCAGAGCTCTATATAGAACTCCATCCATCTATCTCTCTGACTGTCCATCCATCCATCTATCTTAGTTCTATCTATAGATCCATCCATCCCTCTATACATTCATCAATTGATCCATTATTCCATCCATCCATCTACCCGTCCATCTAAACATCCATCCATCCATCCGTCAATCCATACATTCATCCAATCCATCCATCCATTCATCCATCCAATCCAATCATCGATCCATCTAATCCAAGCATCGATCCATCGAATCTATACATCCATCCATCCATCCATCCATCGAATCTATACATCCATCCATCCATCCAATCTAACCATCCATCCATTCATCCATCCATCCAATCCAATCATCGATCCATCCATTCATCCATCTGTCAATCAATCCATCCATCCATCCATTCATCCATCCATCCGTACATCCATCCGTCAATCCATCCATTCATCTCTCCGCTATTCTATCAATCCATCCATCCATCCATCTATCCGCTATTCTATCAATCCATTCATCCATCTATCCGTTATTCTATCAATCCATTCATCCATCCGTCCATTCATTTATCTATCTGCAAACCTTATAAAATATCAAATAAAATTTATCAGCCAATCCAACCCATTGCATTAAACCAATCAGTAATATTCAGACTTCTAGATACGGTATTCCTAAATAAATCCACTTATAGAGCTTTGACAAATGATGAGTAACATGTCATATGCCACAACCGATGTAGCAAGACCTCTGCTAGTCATAGAGCAAATCACTCTGCCGGTCACTGCAGAATCTGAATCTGCGTCAGTTACCTGTTACAGCGCATATACATGTTTCAGTTGATTTAATCATATAGGCCTAGGCTATATAATACCAATTTGTTAATTATTCAGCAACTTCTATCATCTATGCTAACATGTAATAGTGTGCATGTTGAATCGTTGATATAGCCAACTATTGTTTTAGCTGAAAGCAAGCAATTCAGGACCATACAGAACAATTTAGAGACCATGACAAGCAATCAATCATCTTCATGAAGCAGGACTAATCGTTTAATATGTTGTAAAAGTACTAAAAAATCATTGGGTACAAACTCTAATTCATAAACAACCGTCAGATAATTTTGCACTATAGCAGAGGCTAGCAAATCAGTCATGCCACATTAAAAGTTTCTCAACATTAGAGATATTTGTTTCCATGTATCAACATGTAATATTTTGCAATACTAGTGAAACAATAGGCTAGAGTACTCAATGTTACTTACTGTGTTCTAACTTCTCACCAGATGAGATCATTGAGATAGATAAAAAGAGCTCTATATTCGGCTAGTTTTCAAGCTATCAAATTAATCCTATCAAGTTTAATACAATTTATGCTGAATAACTACATATTCGTAACATCCATATCATGTACACTTTCTTAGTCTATTCCACATGTAGGCTATTACTTGGGATATTGGTGAATCAATAGTCTTCTATAAACAATCATTCCATATCTCTCAATGATGATCCACTTCATACCCAGCATCTGATTATAACCACCATGTATTATATCATGCTCAATTGCTCATTGCCTAACTAATGCATAGTGATGAGCTCCTGTTCTCGCAATCTTTAATTAATCTACAATCTTAAGTTTATAAATTTACATTTAATTAATAATCTTAATAAAATATAATCTTATATTGATTATATAAGAAAATAGATGTACAATAGTGCAAGCCACTGTCATCACAGATGAATGAGAGACAGAATATTATTAAACTCTTATAATACTATATTTAACTTAATAATAATATCCACACATGACAGACGCACTTCACTATAGAGAATTCTGCCATGAAAGCTCATACTAATTACTTTTCAATACACGGCATCACATGGCAACCAATTAAATAAAATTAATAATAATGATAATTATAAAATAATAAATGCATTTATAAAGCGCCGCGATAGCGCTAATTGGACAATGAAGTGTCCCGTAACCCTGAAGCACAGGCCAAAACCATGTATAGCAGCCTCGACCTCTGCATGTCTGGAATTTGATCACCCGTTTGCTCTATGACACAGAAATAATTTCCATATAATGGCTACCAATCCTCTCCACTGCCATATCTGCTGCAGTCGCGTCTTACAAACAAGCACAGTTGTAGATGGATTAAATTCTCAATTTTCCCGAACCTACTCGTGCCTGACAAGTGGGTTCGGGAAATTAAATTAACTAACGGAAAATTAAATTAGCCAACAAGACTGCCAATTAGGCACTTTCCCCAGAGTGTAGGAGTTATTGGCCTACAAAGTACCCTGTTCTATCTTGATTTAAGTCAGATGTATGCCCAACAACTTTTGAAGCACAGTCGAGCCCCAAGAAAATAAATATAACGGCCATAGTGAGCTACAGTGCTACATTCAATTCCTAATTCAATCTTCAGTACAGGACCTCCCCACAACACATATCAATACAAACAAAAAACTAAGTAATTCTGCAAAAAAAGTAATGAGGAGAAAAGTATAGACCTACAACATGTTCATTGTAATAACAACAAGTGAATGAATCCTACAAATATTGTTTTTCAAGAGGCGATTTTCTAGACTTGCATCATTCTATTCAATTAGGCTCATTTTATTATTATCATTTGGATTACAAGTGAGCACAGCCCACACGCCTGTATCACGTATCACGGCATGTCACTTCTAGTCAATATCAATATACCAGCCTTCTAAGCTTTCAGGGCAATATTTACACGCAAACTATACCTTCATCAAACAGCTTTATATTGTCTGCAAGTCTAAAAACTTTCACTGCAGTCAAACGAGTAGTCGGTGATAAGACTAATATTGACTGAACCATTTGATAAAGTGACTAACACGCTCCTGAAGACTGCACTTTAGTAGTTCTCAGTGCCAGTTTAGACTAAGTCTGACGCTAGCAGTGTCTTCGTGCGGACACCAAACTTAAAGTTAGACAAACCAGTCAAACCTTTTTATTTTTCTCTAAATGTTCTCATTGTCTTGAAGTAGCAAGTATAAACAAAAATGCAACTTTGCACTTGATGGGATAATAGCGCCGAGCGTAAGGGTGTTAACTTTCGCTCAAATGTAAGTCATGGAATTCAAGTAACACGGGATCAAATCCCACGTCAGTCAGCAAATTACCTCAGCACCCTTGGCAAGGGCGGGTGTGTAATCGGTGCCGGTAGGTTCGTGGTGTATCTGCACTATCTGCCATGTACGCTCTTCAAAAGGCAAACGTACGATGAACCATGGAGAGGAAAAAAGAGAAAATAAAATAAAACAGAAACTAAGAAAAGCAAACTTTGTAAACAGATGCGTCCTGTCATCTGTCGAATACACGAATAGTTTAAAAAAAACTTGCAGTGTTAATAAGACACCCAATATGATACAGAAATCAACTGGGGACCATTAGTGACAATGACTAGCACTAATTAATTAATAATTTTTATTAATTCTTGACTTATAAGCATTATTCATTTGCAAAAGGCAGAAAAAGTAGAAAATCTTGTCAAACACTTGATAACTAGGTACATTGAATGATTATATATTATATAATCAACCACAAGGATTATATTGCTGCACAATTACTATAGGTAGCTGAAGTCACATGTCTTTTGTGTAAGTTTCAATTAAAGTCTGACAGAATGCAATAAGATACAGTCATGACATTCATGCATAACCTCGGCAATATAAATTATTATATAACAGTTGCATAGGCTGGCAAGATTCCAGCTGGATGCTTATTCATCCAATGATACTTCAATACTAGATAATGAAATATTAGGCCAGATTACAAGGATTCTTATAAATCTATTACATTTCAAATAAAAGAGTATATTTTAATTGATCTTACTGTTTTAATATATTCACAGTACTTAATACTATCTATTATTAACAGTAGGCCTACTACTTACAAATGGGGATCATCAACGTTTCATCAAGATGGCAGTCTGAGTCAAGTATAAGGAATTGAGGGCAGCAATATGCCTCGAATATTGAATATTTACATTGACTATATATTCGTAGGAATTCATAGTTTGAAGTAAAAAAGCAATGATCAAAGCCCTATATAAAAGCAACAATGACAGTCAAACTAAAAAAGATACATGTGCTAATTAAGACAAAAGACAGTAGACCTATAAAATAGCTGTCTAGAAAGGCTTGTTCAAGTTACATCAGAGAATTCGAACATGGCAAACTTAAGCATGTATACAATGTATGCCTTATTTAATTTTACATGTACAATATTGTACATTAATTAGAATTATAAACTTGCACAAAATCGTAAAAAAGTCTTAAAATATAAAAAGTCCCAATACATGAATACGACGCCTTTAAATGTGTTACTAATGAATTCATTTATTTTTTGTTTTCACTAAGGACGTTGACTATCATGGTTCCCCAACTGTTTTTATTCTCAGCCATCCCTTTTACGTCTCAAAACTGTTCAGATTTGTCCACTTCAAGATATCATCCATCCACGTTAATTTTGCTTATCCCTGGTAAACCTTCCACTTACCCTCCATTCTAGTATACTTACATGCAAGACTTTGCAAGTTTCAATCAGGTAAAATGATCAGGAATTGATCATTTATCTAATCTATTGAAATGATTAATCAGGTAAACGAAAATCTAGGCTTCCCCACTGTTATTGGCCTGCTGCTGATTGGCTACTTGACTCTGATTGTTCATTTAGCACTAAATACTGTGGCATTTTTCATACAGTGGCATTTTTTTATATAGTCATTGATTGTTTAGCCTACTGTCTCTGTGGCTCAGTTGTTTAGAGGGCAGGGATTCTGAGAGTAAAACCTCAAATCTGTAAAGAGTTGAGGTTTTCAACCTACCGTTTACAAATAATTCTACCCTCTTGCTTATTAATGAATATCCTAATGATCCCCTCTCACAAGGCCTTCACCATACCTACTCTGTGGGAAAATAGTAATGCCACTATTTTGAATGCTTATAACCTAGCCAATATTTAATCGATTTACATGGAAATTGCACAATATATTAAAAATAAACAGAAAAATGTTCCCTTAATATATCTATGCATGTGCGGTGGTTAAAAAGATCTCATGGTTTGAATATGACCCAACATTTTTGACGTCTATAAGCTGGTAATAATGCGGGCGTCATTTTTAACTGGGTCCTAGACCCTTAGCCTGTCGCCATGATGAATTAGCGTCCTAGCACTAACCCTAATCTAAAGAGAAATATCCATAGAGAATATCTGGAGA
>JAQFZF010004870.1:0-10289 GCA_034695365.1 Enchytraeus norvegicus
CTCCTTCCACGACACATTGGAGCTCTGAGTCTTGCCTCCATCAATCAACACTTTGCCTGGCTTTGATTTATTAGATTTCAGGATGACTTTATTTTATTATCTTATATTTTAGTCTAGTGTCGTTTAACATCCAGGGCATTAAGAAATATAATAATATTATACTATAATATATTGTTATTTACCTTTCAGTTGGTGTAATTAAATACATACTTCAATCTTGTCTGTGCGACGCAGGAATCTGACGGAGTTGATAGAGCGTTTCTTGGAGAGCTACCGCCAGCAGCAGCAGAGGGGTGGTGGGGGTAGGACAGCCCCGGGGGTGGAGGAGGGAGAGGAGGGAAGCAACATACTGAGCAGCTGTGCTGATCTCTTTGTCTACTACAAGAAGTGTATGGTGCAGTGCTCACAGCTCAGCACTGGACAGCCCATGCTGCTCCTCACCAGAACATTCCAGAAATATCTCAGAGAGTACGCACACAAGATGCTAAACAGCAATCTACCGAAGTTAGTGGTTTTTCGTACTTAATGCTATTATTTTCATCGTCATTTCGGCTGAGCCATTAATAAAGTGGTTAATATGCTACATGCCTCGTTCACACTATCAAGATTCTGTGTTAGAGTTCTGGCTGACCCTTTGATAACGACACACATCTGGAAATGAAGAAGAAACTTCAGAACATTTTGTCATCTTAAATTTAGAGTACCGTATAACTTTAATGATGAGTTTTTTATAGTTACTGTGATGCTTATGTTATATAAATAGTTTTAGCAACTAATATCACAATAAGTTAATCTGCACAAATATATCTAAAACATTATAAAATTTTCTCAAAGCTCAATTATGATTGATATGTAATTTTAATTAATTAATCAACTTGAAGGGATAGCTTTGAATAAGTTTACTCTAACTTAAATTTCTTTTTCTTCGTTTTCACTTTGCACTTCGACCGCGTGTTTGCACTGCATTGATTGTAACTGATTTGCATAATGTAATTTGTCTGTAGGATTATCTTTACAATTAATTTTAGCTGTGTGTGTGATTGATGTAAAGATTAATGCAATAATTGATTGATTGATGTGGTGATTGATTCATTATGTAATGATGATTGATTGATGTAATGATTGATTCATTATAATGTAATGATGATATTATTGATTGATGTAATGATTTATTCATTGTGTAATTTTATTTATGTATTTATTTATCACTACACACTTTTCATAAACCAAAATTTGTTCTAAATCATCTAAACATCGAATGTGCAAGTGAGCACAACAAAGGTCACAATAAAGTGGCACTTACATACTCCGACTAAATTAATCATATGTGCACAAAATAAGAGTCGTTAGTTCCGTCACATGTATCACAATATAACCATTTCTACCCTTTGTTAGTGTCACATCAACATAAAAAGTAAAAACCACGGATTAAAAAATCTTGAAGCTAAAATCAGTGCAATTATTTATACGATAATATAAGCTAATCATAGAAACATAAGTGCGCTTAAAAACCCATTGGAGGACATTTTCTAAATTAATGTTAGTGAGATTTAAAATAAGCAGTGATAATGATGATGATTGATTGATGCAATGAAGGAATCATTATGTAATGATTGATTGATGTAATGATGGATTGATTGAAGTAATTATTGATTTGATCGATGTAATGAAAGATAAATTGATTTAATGAATAATTACTTGTTTGTCTGCTGCTAATAGACTCAGTAAGCAGGAGAGCACTCTAGGTGGTCAGCTAGCTAGGCTCACCATGCAGGATCCAACCATTGATTGATTGATTGATGCTAATAGACTCAGTAAACAGGAGAGCACGCTAGGCGGTCAGCTGGCTAGATTCAGCAAGCAGGAGCCAACCATCGCTTCAGCCAGCTCCCTCATTCAGAGCATCCTGAAGGAGGGAGGAGAGTTGGTGAAGCTAACGGAGGAGGAACAGCGGAGAACTTGTAGCATTCTGTGTACGGCAGAGTACTGCATGGAAACCACTCAACAGCTGGAGGAGAAACTCAAGGAGAAAGTTGACAAGGATCTTGTGGAAAAAATAGATCTCAGCGCTGAACAGGATCTATTCCACGGGTAACAAAATCATTACGATTAGCATAGCTCTCTTTGTTAGATATTTTAGATTATATTAAAATAAATGAATGTTTATCTTTTTGTAAGCTCAGGGTCGGTTTTCAGCAAGTGTTATCATCATTTCTAAGGTTTATACAACACAAGCGATATGGAACTTTGCTTAAATTTTAATTTAGAATTCTGAGATGATTTGTCTATAGTAGTATGTAAACTTTTATGACCTTAGTGGGTTTCTGTGCTCTGCTACTCGATCAATTGTACCTCTTTTTGCAAAACGTTACATTCCGAAATCTTTCTGACGGGTAACACTTTCACTTCGGGCTAGAAAATGCCATTAAACGCCTTCTTACCTTATAAGTTGACTCTGGATTTTTATTACATCAAACTTTGAGCAGAGGGAATAGACTTTAACTTTGTATTTCGTACACAGTAGTAATAGATATTTGCTATACTGTATATATGTGTGTGTGCATTATATGTTTGTGTGTGTGTTTGCACTTTGCATGGTAGCATCTATGTGTGGTGTGTGTGTTAGTGTGTGACTGTGTATATTGTGTATGTATGTGTAATATTGTGTATGTGTAGAGTGATATCTAACTGCATTCAGCTGTTGGTTCAGGATCTAGAGGGTGCCTGTGAGCCTGCTCTCACCGCCATGACTAAGGTTGGTGTACCTATACTATCACTCGTTCAGGTTGTCTCAGAGGCTAATCGGTTAAGTGCATCGACCATTTTATGCTGAATATAATCATAATGGGTGCAGAAGATTTGACATAATGCGGCACAGAAGATTTGGATTTGAACCCTGGTCGAGTCAATCAGATAGCAAAATCTCTGTTCCGTGTGATCAGTTCCGTTTGATAGGTTTCATCTGTGCTGTTTCATCTGGACTCTTTCATCAGACTCAATTTGGCAATACTGTCTATTCGCTCACTCAGAAATCTGAGATATACCATTTCATTACAGACTACAAGTTAAGTAATCAACTATTGTAATTAATACCCTAGTTAATATAGTATTTATGTGGGACTTTCAATTGTAAGTATTGACTTTTTTGTGGAGTTTGTTCAAGACATTAGACAGACCTGTTAGTAGTCTGAATAGTATAATCCTTTATATAGTGCGTAACTAACACATAAATTTATTTGATAGATGCCGTGGCAGAATGTGGAATCAGTGGGAGATCAGAGCAGTTACGTGAACGCAATCATTGGTCACCTGAAGAATAATCTACCAATCATACGTGACAACCTCTTCTCATCTCGTAAATACTTCACGCAGTTCTGCATCAAGTTTGCTACGTGAGTATCACAACTTTTACAGTTTTATTCATCTTATATTTAGACATAATTATTTTAATATACTTAAATATATCTTTTATAGCTACTATCTATGAAAATAAGATTTAAATAGTTAATTATAAAATTTTAAAAATGAATAAATAAAGCTAAATTTAATCAGTGTTTGACTTTTTTTTCATTTTTTGACAATTATGTCTGAGAAATTATTGTAAAAGCTTTGAATCATATTAATAACAATTTAATAAAATTAATTAGTTACTTGTTACATTTTATTATTATATAAATTGTTATTGTTAAATGTGTGCAGATCATTTATAGTGAAGTTTGTGAATGCTCTGTATCGCTGTAAGCCAGTCAGTACTGTGGGAGCGGAACAGGTTAGCCTAATACCTGACATTAGATTATGTTCAGCAATTAATTGCTTATACCCTTTTTTATATAACTTGTTTTCTTTAATATATAACTTTTATATTGCATTAATTAAGTTTCAAATGCCAATCGAATAAAATATAAAAGCATCAAAACAATCCTTTTATCAACAGTTACTTTTGTAATCAAATTTATTTTCTTTAAATAATTTCTTAAAAGAAAGAGATAAAGTTAATAGTAAAATGATTATGCAAATGATTAAATGACAAATGATGTATAGGCTTTATTCTTATAATATGATTTTCTTTGTTCTACACAATTTGATTATTCTTTATTAAGTCTGTAATTATTTCTTATTAATTATCCCTAATATATTTATATCCCTGAGATTCCTCCTGACTCCTGGACCTAATCCATGCTAGATGTATAGAGAAATCCTACTGCAGAGTAAATGTCCCGGTTGTATGACCTAGTCGGTAGTTCATCAGTATAGTTTTTTGTAAATCTATACTGGTGCCGATTTAAATTGTGATTTCTCGTCTAATTACACCATAATTGCATTCATATTTTCTTTATGCGTGTTCGACTTATCTGCATTTTTTTTTGTGTGTGTGTATGTATGGTGATCAGCTAGATAAGACCTAGGTCTTCTCTGATGGCCATATTATGCATGTGTTTCGTGAAATAAAATCATATTTCTCTCTCTCTCTCTGTAGCTCGCTTCCCTGGTGAGCAGCAGGAGGCCACTGGTTAAAGTCCCAGTCAGATCAGTCCTTGACAGTATCCTTGTAATATGGAAATGGACGTTGAACATAACTTTAGATTTTTTCATGTGCACAAGAATGATAGATGGTTTTACTACAGGTATTATTATGTGATGAGTTTTTTATGACATATTTTAGTTACTACTTGACACACATTCCTTGAAGACAGTTCTACAGGATCTGCCGTCACTCGGCTCTCAGATTGTTCGTAAAGCTCCAGCCAGGTAACAGTGGCTCTACAACTCCATTATATTCTGATACTGCAATTTAAATATTGTTTTTGATAATGCAAAAGTTAATAAAACGTTACTGCTATTGAAGGAGATGCAAGGTATTCAAAGGCGCTATATTCTATTGATGTTAACGAAACTCTGATAGAGCGATCACATTCCACTTTATAAATAATTAAAACAAGATTAAGTTGAATGAAATAAATGATAGAGATTGTTTCAAATTTAGTGTTGTCGTAGTATTTCGAATATTTTATTTTATTTAGTTCTGTGCATTTCTTGTAATGTAGTAATGTAATGTAAACTTTTTAAAATATTATGATTGTAATATATGTTTTATAGTGTTTTTGTTACCGTTGCAATTATAACTATTAGTATGCAATTGTTTCATTGTAGCTACACAAAGATCGTCATTAAAGGAATGACTAAAGCTGAGATGATTCTCAAGGTTTGAAATTTATCGTTCTTATAACAAAATAAACCTACCGATCTAAAAAGCTTTATTGACAGTCTAGCCATATCTCAGATTAAATGTTGTGTGTAAAATATGAAACAAGAAGTTATTTTAGAAACTGTCACTTTACTCAAGATTACAATAAATAGTCAAAAGTGTCGGAATTGTTGATTGTTGTAATGGTGCTTTATACAATTACAATTTCAAAGGTTTCGTTTCTATTGATACTGCAAGAGACGAACCCGGCTGAGGCTCAAATTAACACAAACACTTGTACATAATGTACTTATGATTATGCCGATGGATAGTTGTAGTATATTGGAATTTAATCGTGACAAATGCACAATGTTACAAGGTAGCGATACACAATGATCACATACACAATACAAAATAACGAAATTTAAAATTAAAAGGAGATAATTAGGTAGTCATGTTGTTGTTGTTGCCCACCCGAAGACCAGCTGTGGTGCTGATCCCCTCCATCTTCGTCCTTGGGAGCGCTCATCCAGGGCTTGCCACCAGGTATCCAACAGCTCCGCCGCCTCGCAGGGATTGTTCCATAAGTCTATTGGAGTAAGTGTTACCAGTATGTATTTGTATGCATTGAAAGAGGTGTATGTGTTTGGTCAGAGTAAAGGGGGCAGAGTGGTGATGGGTGTTCAGAAGGGTTAATTTTGTGTAAGTAGGAATACAAGGAAGGATGACTTGTTAATTCTTAATTGTGTTAGAAGGCGTCTATGATATCTGGTTAGTGTTTCTTCTAAGTGGTGGATTTGTGGAGCTTGCATTTCTAGTATTTGTTTTCTGGTATTGTGCAGGTAGTTATGTCACCAGACCAACCTCTCTCTGTCTATGTATATATGTCTTTATGTATGTCTGCATATAATTATGTACGTATCAATGTGTGACAGTAGGTATTTACATCATATAATATATGTGTATTTTATGCTGTATGTGTGTATGTCCATTACAGTGATCTCTCCGCATGATCTCTGTATGTATGTGTGACATTGTGTGTATGCCTATAGGTAGTGATGTCTCCACATGAGCCTCACTCTGAATGTATGTGTGTATGTATGTATGTGTATATGTGTGTGTGTATATGTAGGCCTACTATGTCTACAGATAGTGATGTCTCCACATGAGCCTCACTCTGCATATATGTGTGTATGTATTTATGTATGTATGTTTGACTATATGTGTGTATGTATATGTGCATGTCTATAGGTAGTGATGTCTCCACATGAGCCTCACTCTGCATTTGTTGACAGTTATATAAAACTGCTGCCAGACACCGACAGCACAGAATTTCAGAAAATACTTGATATGAAGGTCTGCTATCATTTATCTTTGTATGTCGTTAATGTTTGAGTCTATTAAATTGTCTTTAGATCTTTCTATGAACCTTTAATTTGCAAAGAATACAAAATAGGAGTGCAAGCTAAAAAAAATACAACTACCATAAAAGTGTTTATTTTTCATTATTGTAATGTTATAATACCTTGCAATCACTGAGTCGCACAGGTCTGACTCCTGGTGCTGGGTGAATGAGTGATCTCCAGCTGGCTCTCTGCCGTATTTCTTCCTTTAGTTTTCCGTGGCCGTGTTGACTCTGGCAAGCTCGAGAATAGAACACCCGAGAGCTGCACAAGTTTTGTAGAAGCTGACTATCTCATCTCAAAAATTAAAATTATCTCCAAGAAAAGATGGCATACAAACTAAGCATTTATATGCCATGAATCTGCCTTTAGGTCCATTACATATGACGCATATGTGCCGGTGTGTTCTGGTGATTAGAACTGCCAGGTAATTGCATACTCTGCCTGGAACGCCCCTGACATCGCCTTCGGGTGAGGAACCGGACGTTTAATCTTCACCGGTTGATTGATTTGATATTTCCTGTAGGGTTTGAGAAGAAACGAGCAGAGTATAATGACAGAGCTGTATAGGAACAAGCGACCGACCCAGCAGTCTACAGCTACTGGGGGCATAACTGCTGCTGCTAGGGGGGCTGGTGATAGATCAGCTGCTGGGAGTGATCTGATTGGTCAGTCAGGCTCAGTGGGAGGAGTCAGCAGCTCAGCAGCTGCCTCAGGGTCAGAGTATGAGTCGAGTAGGATCAGAAAACTCGAGAAACTTATCAAGAGACTTTAATGTTATACAATACAATACAATACGAGTAAATGTTCATTTCACTATGACGACAATATCAGGGATGCTCAGACCACATAGGAAATATCAGTTTATCCACCAGTATGGCAGCCATTGTTTCATGTACGTGGTTCACGACCCGGTTGTGAATATACGTTAACGGTGCAAGTGCAGTAAATTAAGCTAACCAAAACCAAATCCTAATCATAACTAACTCTACCCCTACCCTACACTCATGCCAACCCCATTTCTACCCCTAACAGTGATCGTTTGTAACTTTATCGTCAACCAGGTACAGTTACAGACGATCACATTAAAATTCGATTGTACCTGTATGGCGAATGTTAATGCACGTCCCGGTTGGCAGGCCTAGTCGGTAGCACAGTTGCCTGATAAGCAGGAAGCTGTGAGTTCAAGCCTCAGCCAGGTCCGCCTGACAGATACGATAACGTTGTCATAAGCCTTCTCAGTTCAATTCCTCTGATACCTTGGAATGTTGTGGTGAAAATTAAATATATGAAAAGAAACAAGTGGTTGTAAGACTTTAGTAGTCTATGCTACTTGATGTTGATGATGTTTCTGGAACTCATGTAGGCAATAATTGTTGTGTACTACGTCAGTGTTTCTCAAATTGTGGGTCGCGACCCACAGGTAGGTCGCCAACTCTTTTCAAGTGTGTCGCCGAGGTCTCAGTTAAATAATTTTTTAAAGATAATTATTGTAGTACAAGCCTACATGGAGCAAACTCTTACTTTCGTATGCCCATGAAGATTTACAATTTTCACCTACATCTGATTTTGTATGACTTACGAGTTACAAGTTGCACATTTATGATTTAACAAAACACTAAGTAGCCTATAGTAGATTCATATAAACATGCTTGGTGGGCCACGACCAAACTTTTATATTTTTACTGGGTCGCGACCCCGTCGAGTTTGAGAAACGCTGTACTACTTAGTTTACTTCCTGGCATCTCAACAGTTACCTGCTCTATGCTTGTGTACAGACTAGAAATATCACTCAAGAAGATTTTATTTTAGAATGGGATATTTATGCTCAAACGCTCACAGATAATGAATCAGTTTATGTGTATAAAATATTTTTCAAACGTACAGACTCAAAATTAGGATACCTTTCTTTAGTAAAAAGGCTAGAGCCGAATTTAACGTCAGTTTTGCGGCCTAATGGCTACATCAGTGACGGGCGGGCCCTGGGATTTGAACCGTGAACCATGGAGTGGACACTCAACTGATGTTCTATCGGCTAAGCCTCATTACTATATTATGTTATGTTATTGAATAATAATTGTAAATATACCTAATTATTTTATTATATTGTGAAGCTAAAGCGGCATGGTGTAATAAAAAAACTATTGTCTTTGAAATGTTAAGACTCATTATTCATTGATCAAGTTTTATACGGCTTGGGCTGCACAATTTGGCTATACAATATAGTGTAGTGTACATTAGGGTGGTCCAAATTTTTCAAATGTAAAATCTTTGTGCTCGTCAAGGCTGCCCTTGTTCCATATCCAATTAGTTCACTTGGGATCAAATTTTAAGTTAATTCAACAATATCTAGAGGTCGCTGTGAAATGCATAATTATGCAGTAGGCCTATATATGCACATTATCTAGGAATTTTCATAACTTTCAAAATGTAGAACAAAGCATTCGCACTGTCACATTTTAAAATATAAAGTCACTAGCAATGGCAATAGGTTAGTATCAGCTAGAAGAATTAATTTAGAAGTTCTCGCTAGCTAGAGTTTTCTTTAACCGTCATTTTTTCATCAATGTCGTCTTCTTAGCTTCCAGGGTATTCCTTCCTGCGAAGATCAACTTGGTGGAGTAGAAAAATGTAATTGAATAAAATTCTGAGATGATGGGTAAAAAAGGGTTGCATATTCTGGAAGAGTGTCTCAAAATCTACTAGAATCAAATAAAAATATAACAACATCAGACAGAATTTTTTTCTCATTAGTCAAAACTGCTGTATTGCGGGTGAGTCTCGTAATAGATACTTACCAAAAATAAAAATGTAAATTGTAAAAAATTCTGACGTGATGGGTAAAAAGGGGTTACATATTCTGAAAGAGCATCTCAGAATACTAGAATCAAATAAAAATTATTTGAAGACATATGACAGTTTTTGTTATTTTGCGTGCCAGTGTTATTATAGAACATTTATCCTATTAAATGGTAATGTAACCAAATGTAAAAATCACAGCGACCCCTAATTATCGATCAAATTTGATAATTTTTGGTATTTAGACTCCTAGTGGAGAGTGAAACAAAGGCAACCTTAAGAAGAACTGTTCCAGTTATATAAAAAAATTACTATTGAAATTTGAACCACCCTAGTGTACATGTATATTAATTAAAGTTGTAGGCCGGTAATATCGGCCCCTGTGTTTGTGTTAAATCATTTTAATACAAATACAGATGTAGTACTTTATCTTAGCCTTTTCAGTATGGCATTTTCACTGCAGTTAAGCAGAGATTAAATGTTGTCCACATGATTAGTGTACTTCAGGTGTTATGTTTTTGAAACTAATAATTTTGATAGGGTGATTGATATCTTTAAATATTTATGGATTACTTACTAACATATGTTGTTAGAGTCTTTCAATATCACAAAATTCATTTACAATAAAACGATATCCTTTTGAATAAGTGAGGTACCATAAGTAATAGACTTGTGTCTGGTGCACTTACAATACTAATTATTATACGACGTCCCTGACATCATCCCTGGATGAGGAAACGGACGTTAAACCTTTATTATTATTATTTTTATTTTATTTTTCTTTATTTTTTTTTACCCTGGGTGTAAAGAGCTCGATGGGTTTTGTAAAAGCGATTCAATTAAGAACGAATTGAATCATCGCCCAGCTGCTCGAGATCTACTGGGTTAAAAGAGCCGCGAAA
>JAQFZF010004871.1:0-10289 GCA_034695365.1 Enchytraeus norvegicus
TTTTTGCAAGTTTCCATATGTGTGGAATGGTGTTGTTTTGTACTGAGATATTGAAAAGATCAGTAAGATATTGTAGTCAATTGGTCCAACATGTTTCAGGTGATGAATACTGGTCTTGTCAGGACCGAGAGAGTTACTATTTTTTGTTGATTTGATGGCTTGTTGTTCTTGTTCAATAGTGACTTGGAATAGTTCCTCGTCTGTTAGATGTTTAGTTTTCCTATCAATGATGTGGTTTATACTGCTTGTTTTCATTTTAAATCGTATTCAGGATTGTCCTCGTCCAATCCTGAATATGATTTTTTTACAGCTCAGTCTTGTTCTCCATCTGGTAAGATGGCTGGAATTCGTTCCGAATTTGTCTGGCTTGTGCACTGCTAATTTGGCTAGCTTGTGCACTTTTTTTCAATTTGGCTAGCTTGTGCACTGTAAATGTAGCTAGTTTGTGCACTGTGGATTTTGATTGCCTGTGTTCTGTGAATTTGGCTAGCATGTGCACTGTGAATTTGACTAGCTTGTGGACTGTGCTGTTATCTCGATAGCATGTTTTGGTTAATGTAAATAGACTGCTACAATTGAGAGTAAGCAGCTTGCTGAAGACTGTAACTTGATGACTGTCATAACTCGTTATCTCTAGTTTCTTCCACTTCCCACTAAGCGACAAAGTCGCTCTCTATTTACACTGGTAGGCCTATACAAAAGTGTACATTGTGATTTAGAATGTTATCAAAACACATTAAATTCAGTGATGCTACTAAACATATACCGTAAATACTTTTTCGTTTGCTTGTCCGTTCACAAAATGTATGTATGCACATGTGTATGTGTGCATAATGCATATGTGTGTATGTGCGCAGGAGTTCATGTGGTTTCATGCACATGAAGATAGTCAAGCGGGATGGTCAGCTGATTTGTTGTATATGTGTGTGTATTTATGTGTACCTGTATGTGTACGTGTATGTGTTCACATATGTTTATGTGTGCAGGAGTTCGCGTGGTTTCATGCACATGAAGATAGTCAAGCGGGACGGTCAGCTGATATTGGGTCAGTTCAGTCAACCATTCGATGACATACCACAAATGATCAGCTTCTTCACAACCAATAAACTTCCAATCCAGGGTGCCGAGCACATGTACCTACTCTTTCCTGTTCACAACGAATTATTGTAGCATCGCAAGTAGCCATTAAAAAATTTATACTGTAAAGTTAAGGTTCTGTTTATTTTTCACATTGATATTTAAATGTAAATTGTATCAGGTACTATTGTAGCATTGGAATTCATTATTAAAAAATTTGTTAAACCAAGGTCTTTTTGATGAAAAACCAAGGTTCTGTTTACTTTTTCACACTAATATTTTAAAGTAAATTGTAGCTTTTGCTATTATTGCATCACACTTAATTATGCAAAAATCTATGTGTTAAAAGTTCTGTTTATTTTTTACAATAATATATTAAAGTATATTCTAGCAGGTACAATTCTTTTATTAATAACTATTCACACTTGTGTTCTTTTTATATATCTCATGAGCAAATTTAATATTAGTTCCATAAATAAATATGCTGTGTGTCGTTTTATACTTGCTATTAATAAGGCCCTGAAAGCCTTCGCTTTTTCTGAAAAAAGTTAAATTTAAGCATTTTACTTGAAACTCATGTATAAACTTGCATTACCTTGGAAGAAATATGATCAAAGTTTAGAATGAGTTTGATAGTTTTCCAATCACTGTGTTTAAACAGCAGTTTAAATTATTTATTATATTTAAGTGGAAGGCATGATAAATAAATAATACATACATGTATGTATAATACATTGAGGCCTGTATATATAATTCATGCATGTGTACCGTGTACTGTATGCTATGTATAATATATTAATCATTGTATTATCTGTAGAGTTATTAATGCCTCCTACCTTAATTGTCTATTTTGTCTCAGTGTTGTATATAATACTTAATAAACAATATATGTAATTTAATTATCACAGTTTTGTTTTGTTGATGTGTATGTCGATATATGCATGTTTCTATATCAAGCTTTATCAATAAAGATTATGTGTATTAATAATTAAAGTCAATGTCATATTAATAGATTGTGATTAGTAAGAAATATGAAGTTAATCATTATCGCATTTGTAACCCACTAATGTGCTCTTGCGCTGGTACATTTTCTGTACCAAAAACGCCTCTGAGATATCCAGTATATAGAGGCGCTATAAAATATAATTTTTGCATTGTATTGTAATGCTATTAATCAATCAATGCGAATTTAACGTCCGTGTCATCATCTAACGACGACATCTGGGACAAATGATGACAATTTTAAAGGTGTCATTCTAAATGGCAAGTTAGGTTATACAATGTAGAAACAATGCTACCTTATTTCTTGTTTTAGCACATTATACTATGCAAATGGTTATACAAGACGATTAATGCTGAGTTCACGATTCAGTTAGCAATTTCGTTTTGGTGCAGTTTTTCTTACCGAATTTTTGCTCTTGCGAGTCATATGATATGCACAGATATGTGTTAAAAGTAGATTATGCAACAGATACTGCTAAGTACATAGTGATTGATGTGTCACGATTTGCTACAGTTATTACTTACCTCTGTGTTGTTGTTGCTCATCTAGGCTATCTGCTGTGATGCTGACATCCTCTAATACTCTATCCTCTCATTACGAGGGCCCTGCACAAATATACTGTGTGCTGTTTCTGTTCTATTTTCCTTCTAGTCTCAGGCTGAGCCAACGATTAGACTGAGCCATTTCATCTTTCAATCTGCTCCGATCACCATTCCTAAATATCTGGTTCAAGGCTGTTGGCCACATTGATGATAGTGCCTTCAGTCTGCAAAGCTGACTAAACTCCTCCTCCAGCTTTAACATTTATTTATCATCAAATGTTAAGTTTGACTTCACAATTTGGCTGTGTTCTTGTTGATTTAACATCTACGTTGAATTCACATGCACAGCGACTGTAATTCCACGCTTTCCTATGTTTTAATTTTTCGCATGCTATAGCATTCTGTAATAATTTCTGAGTTACGTTAATGTAATGGTAAAGGTAAAGGTTGTGTGCCATATTCGTTACCGAGCGTAGGCACGAAGCTGATCCCAATCCTGAGCGATTTCAGCACGCAGGTGACATAGTCATTAATCCGACAGTGAGATCGCCAACCTCACTCTATACAATTCAATTTGATAATTGTGGTAACCTTTGCAATCTTCCGAAGTAGTCACGGTAATGTAGCATTGTAAAATTTCCTCAAGATCATCAGCTCTGAGCTAGCCATTTAATATATTATGAGTAAATCTGAGTTGTTTATTTCTTTTATTTAAGCTTTAAATAGCTACTGTACACCATATTCCTTGAAAGCTCACCCAATACTGGATTATTGGTCTTCAGGGTCTTGGACAGTCAGACGATTAATTTGATGGTTGTTCTTGGTCCCTGATGTAGTTGTGACTCGTCAGATGATGAAACGGACGTTTAAGTCGAATTGATGAGAGGCGTTAAGCTAGGTCGGCAGTGTTGGATAGATAAAAGTATACGCAGATATGATACACATCTTTTAATTCTACTTTATTTCCACTCTCTGTTCTGCATTAGAACATCTAATTATTTACAGCTAACATCTTGTAAGGAGTGTATGACAATGTTTCTTTAAATATCATCTTTGATATGAGAAAGTATCCGAAATCTACGATAAACCATGCTACTATATTCAGCTTAGACCTATAGGTATTTCAATTATGCGTAAGAACGTTTCTAACATCTGCGGACAGAGAAATGGACCTTAAATTGAGTAATCGACTTACTGCCACTCTGTTTAACTACTGTTCTACTGCCTCTAGTTATTGATACAATGAGGATTTAATGTCCGCATCTTCATCCGAAGGTGATTCAAGAAGTGGTTTTTAGATGACTGATGTGAAACCGTAATCATAATTAATTATATTCTCAATGTGTTATCATGTGCTGTAGACGTGATATATAAAATGTGTAATGTGTATAAAGGCTTAGCCAGGAACACATAGGTCAAGTGTCCGACTCCATTCTCCATGGTTTCATGGTTCTAATCCCAGGGCTCATCTGTCATTGATGTAGCTGTTAGGCTACGAAACGGACGCTAAATTCGGCTTTGGTAGTGAGGTACTTTATATAGTCAGTTATGACTATAATCTATTATTCTAGATTAGGTGTATTTAAGAATGTACATTTATAGAATTTAGGTCTAATATGTTGCATCAGACTAGTATGTAAAATATATTTAGGCTTTGAATTATAGAAATATCAGAAAATATGCTTTGTTTTTTGAGTCTAGTTAAGATTGGCGTTTAGATTTTAGTATTTGCAAGACTTCTACTTTCAGTATTATTTCCTGTCATTTTTATCACTTGTTATTTATGTAGCTTTTATGATTTTATAGTTAGCCTATATTTATATAGTGAATGTCTACTAATCCTATAAGTGATGCATTGAATATCATAGTGGAAAAATTAAGATTGATAGTGAGTGGCCCTTTAGGTGTGCAATGTGCATAGTTCTATTCTTGAGCTTTGTAAAGATATTAGTAGTTGATTTGTAGTAGAAAACTAGTTGAAGCTAATATAAGTAGTTAGGCCTAGTTGTTGGCCTGCTTAACTGATATTTAAATTGCAGCTTTATTCACAGTTGAGGGTACGGTATCGTCCCAAGGTCAGTGTCGATAGGAGATCTAATATTTCACGGATAAATGGACTTGCGTGATAAATGGATACCGTGTTTGACTTCTTTCTCTTTATATAAGCATGTATATTATTGAATACGTTAATATTTTAGCATCTGTGCTTTTCCGAATGCATTTGAATGGATCTGCCAGTATTTTTTACTTGCTGATACGTCCATGATATCATCATGAGATGATGTGACTGAGGTTAAGCGTGTATTGCATCGTATTAGTTACATACAATACAATGAGAATTTAACGTCCGGTTCCTCACCCGAAGGCGATGTCACATCGTCTCTGACATCGCAGTTATTGGGTCGTCCCAATAGGAAGGGTAGTACTAATGTAATACTAGTTTGTTTTAAAGTTGAAGTGTTTAGCAGCATCTCTATGGGTAGCTTGTGTTTAATTAAGAATGTATAATATTGTTGTTTCTAAACGTTTTGTGTACCATTACTGTTTCTTTTATAAATGTTACTATTTTGTATCTGTACAACTCTGAGTTCTTTGGCTAATTTTTTGAGTGCAGTATGTGTTCATCATGTAACTGATTAGAAATAACCTTTGCATGTGCATTTTCTGAATTTTACCAGTGCTTAGAATAATGGGCTACTGCTAAGTAAAATGCTAGTATAAATGTGCAATACATACAATACACACTGATAAGGCAGTGCTACAATTTATTAAATATCAGTCACTTCATGCGAATTCAAAATCGTCTCTTACAATGTCTGCAGTCAATCAATTAATTGTGTTCAGCTGATGGTCTGCAGATAAGTTGAAGCTTTTTTAGTAACTTTAAAACTCTATAGGCATATATTACTTTATGTGAATATATTTGATTCAGTTATCAATTGAATATAATACAGTACATAATGTAATTCACCAAATGTTTTAGTATGTAGTGTGCATTAAGAATTAATTGTAAAAGTTCTATTTCTGTCATTTAGACCGAATGTAATGGCAGGAGTGATTGTTGGTGTAAGATGAAGAATTGAATAACCGATGGACTTGAAACTGTAGTTAATGAAAAGTCTTGAAATGTTAATCTAGTATTTAATTAGATTTTAGAATTGTGTTTGCTTATACGTGAATGTAGATTCATTGTAGAATTAATATGGCAGAGTTGCACTCCATTATCATGTGCAATCTTATTTTTGCATTCTGCAATCATAGGCAATCTTATTTTTGCACTCTATTATCATGTGCAATCTAATTTTTGCACTCTACGATATTGTGCAATTTTGTGTTGATTTGTTTGAATCTCGCTTGATTCGGTTGCGTTTAATTGATTCTAAAAATTTGTCATAGATTTTTACATTTATGACCTTTCTGTTAGAATTTATTAAATAAATGGTCAATGAATTGGCCTATACATTGCTGTATATCTAATTCTAATTCATTATATATAGAATTATATAGTCCTACCATATACGATTATACGTGTTGTGCATTTAGTCAGTCAGTATATGATGCTATTGATGTAGTATAGTAATTCATGCAAATGAAAAATTTGTGCTTCTATGCAATCTCTCTGATGCAGAAGTATTGCTCATACGCGGAAATGTGCATAATTTTGTCATTGCTCTATATTTGGCCTTCTCAGAAGCATTGGAATAGGTCTCTGACATCAACATGAGATGAGAAATGTCTGTCAGACATTGATTGATTGGGTTTATACATAACGTTATGATATTCTGTTTATCATAGATTATCCCTGATGTTCTGTATATTTCTAGCTATTTGTGTTCGATATATTCGTATGTTTGATGTCCTGACATCATCCTTGAATGAAGAAATGGACTTTAAATCTTTATTATTATATGTGCATAGCTACATTTTATGTTATTACTTTTATCAGTCCATCTACTTCCTGATGTTTAGGTGCATCAATGTTTTGCCTGAGTGGGATGTGCAACTGGTCAATATCAAGTTCTACAATGTTGGAATAACTATAGCATTATTCGTAACTGTTTATCCATGGCTATCAATAATTATTATAGATACATGTAGTATTAGATAGTTTTCTTTAATAATATAATTGATTATCTTAACTGTTTGTACTTGATTATATTTTATAATTTATCAATATTGATGGCTTTCTAATATAATTAAATATCAATTAGTAATTATATAATCATTGCTGTTGTTTTATTGATACCTGGATCTGCACTGTGTTGGAACTCTGTACACCTTTCGGTATTTGTATTTGCTCGCTGCAATTGGATAGATGAGAACTATGCTGCCTGTGTTAGGTTATGTTATTATAAGAGCCTATTGTTAGTCTTGTTATTATACAAGTATAGTGTCAGTAACGATCGGGCTGAGCATGGAACTTGTGAACTTCTGCTCGAACGTAAATGTGCTACCGAGTAAACTGTTCTATAAGGGCGTGTGATAACGCTACCCGATTTAATTATTCTGATGAATATTAATACTCTAAAATGTAAACGATTTAGCTGTTATAATAAGAATTTAACCATGCCGAGTTTATAAGACTCCTCAAAGTTAACTTTTGAATAAGTAACAGTTATCATAAGTGTTAGTGTTAGTTTTGTAAGTGAAAATGTATTTTTTACGAAGAAAAAAGAAAGATAATTTATTTTCTCATGATAGTTATTATATAAATGTCAAGATGGGCATCAAACCAAACGTTAACAGCAAGTCATTTAATATTTATCTTCATGTGCTTCTTTATTATGTTCAGGATCTTACCAATTGACAATTCTGAGGTTTCATATGACGTATTGCTACCAATGTATGGGTCTATCTATGACGCTAGTGCATGTTTACTATTACAAACTTCAGAGAGTTAAAAATATCAGACGGAATCCCAGCATTGTTGTGAAGCTCATTATATTAATCTCCATGTATCATATAGCAATTCTATGTATTTATTAAATATTATGTGGAGCCGATTTGATAATTAAAAAAAAAATTGAAAACTGTCATGTTTTAATGTTTAACTATGGCGAGTCGAAGGTTGATCTTTACAAAGATGGCGATGCTATCTGAGCCTGTCTCAGCAACCAATGAATGCGCCGGATTTTGAATTTATCCGTTAAGCGTGCATAAACACTATAGCATAATGGTTGGCATATGCCATACGTACGACCTTGTCAACTCTGGACTATATTTTAATTAAAAGTGGAACAAAATGCGAATAATTTTTTGAAAAGTTCATTAACTTTCCCGCTGGTGATTCTTCAACCGATCAGTTTCCTTATTTACCGCAGCAATACACTTACTGTCCCATCTCAGTCTTACGGAGCTCATAAATTACATTAACCCCGCGAACCAAGGATAATGCGTCATTCTTCTTGCCCATGAATCTTCATTGTCGCTAGACACTCCTCTATTGTCGCTCACGTTGCGGCCACGTCACAGCATTAATACGTGACGTCAGATAATTCTGCGTAGTGTTACCAGTGCAACAATAAAACCCCACACATAAGTGCGTTATTGACCGGGTCACTCTGCTACATTATAAGTGCACTATAATCCGAGCGTAAATATCAAGGATGGCGCCTTTCCAGGAACGATTGACAATGCTGATGGCGATGTTACAATTTTCAACAACATGAAGTTAGAAGAAGCTGAACTAACGTGGATTGGTGAAACGGCTAACAGGTTTACCTCAAAATCGAGTGATCAAAAATAGCTAGTAGTATGAGAAAGATTCTCAGATCATTCGACAAAATATCCCCGAAACGCTGGGGCACGGGTGCGCATTGGTGGCAAAAAAGACCAAGGTACCATTAATCATGGAGTGGTAAAGTAATCAAAACACGACAACATCAACCATGAAAGGAAAATTGCTTGTGCGTATTTCATGTATGAAAATATACGGATAAAAGACTCATGTGTGCTGCAGATCACGATTAATCAATATATTGGGGTGGCGTTGCTGTCCAGTGGATAGAGTGGTGCGCCTCGGCGTAAGTAATTGAAGAGTCCTGGGATCGATCCAGGCCAGTCTACAAGAAAACTATAACATTGTGTACTAGCTCCAGACAGGTTAATCAATCAATCAATCAATCAATCAATGAGGATTTAAAGTCCGGTTCCTCCGGTTATGTCAGGGACGTTTCAAACAGCATATACAACCACAGACAGCATCCAACCACCAGAAAGCTCCTGCAAATGTACAAACAGAAAGAAAAATCGCCGGGTATATGCCCTTGCTGCATTAGTGTGCTCTCTAAGGCAAAGACACGATTAATCAGTCGGACCGCAGACTACAAGAAATGCAAACAGTCGATACTAAGAAATAAATCCTCTAATAATAAGTTGTTGAAAAGTTTGGAAATTAAATTTGTATGATCTTGAATTTATTATCAATCTGTCAGCATGTAATAACATGTCATCGCCCGTGTTGACTGCGTCAGCCTTGTTGGCTGCACCGCTGCGGCAATATTGAGAATAGACCAACCCAAAGCAGCAGGCGTTTCGTAGAAGTCGACTAACGTAGTAGCCACTGAAGAGGCCTGCAGTTATATTCAATGGACCTGTCATTAGGCTAGCAGTGCACTGAGAGAGAGAAAGAGAGAGAGAGAGAGAGAGAGGGAGAGAGAGAGAGAGAGAAGCATGTACTAAAGCCGTTTGTAAAATCGATTTCGTATAAAGAAAATAGTTTGGGGAGTCAGGGATTCTATTCGCGCACCAATTAAGCCACTGTCGGGACGCTCAACCGATAAGCCACACTTCTTAGACAGGATAATCACTTCCCTGATATAATGCTAAACTACCCTTTGTTGTTGCCCACCCCGACCATCAGCCGTGGTGCTAACCCTTAGTCCTTGGAAGCGCTCATCCAGGGCTCGCCGCCAGGTATCCAGCAGCTCCGCCACCTCGCAGGGATTGTTCCATAAGCCTATTGGAGTAAGTGTTGTCTGTATAATTTGTGTGCATTGAAAGAGGTGAAAATACCCTTTCGTCACCATTATCAATCCGTAGTCTCTCCGGTAAGGGGGAGAGGGTGAGGGGGCGAGGGAGTTGCGAAGGGAGCAGCAGTAGTTTTTGCAATTCTTTACGATCCTTGACTTTTAAGTTCACATAATTCCATAAAAATGTTTAAGAGTGTTTTCAAAATACATTTTCTGGGCGCGCTTTTTCTATTAAAAATATATTCTAGACCATAGGCCTACTTTGGCCCCATCCCAAATAAAATATCATGTACACTGTAACTAAATTGTATAAGGTTCTAAATAGACTAGATCTATCATCTGTTCTAAGCTATAATTATAAGTATGAATACCTAAGATATTCTTCTCGTGTTTTTTCCAGGAGAATTAGAGAGTTATCTAACAGAAAATTGCATGCGTTTCTTAGAAGCCGACTAACGCAGACACCGATGAAAAACCATAATTAATGAATTAGTCATACTCCAAAAACGCGCCATTCCTATTATTGCGAAGTCCAACTACCGGAGTCATACAATTGCTCATTTAAAGAATTAAATATATTAAAACTGGACGATATTAATATGCATTGTTGCTGTGTATGTATGTATAAATTCATTTGTAAAGAACTTCCATATTCTTGCAGTACTTCTCTTGTTTTGCATAACACTTCTAACACCT
>JAQFZF010004872.1:0-10289 GCA_034695365.1 Enchytraeus norvegicus
AAGTAGTATTTTGCGCACTAGTGCTTGCGTTTGGAAGCAAATAAATACCTACTGCTAATAAATAAAAATATTTGGCACATATCTTCTTCTGGAGCGATAATTATTCTACCTAACAATGTATCTTTGTATTTTCTGAAGTGTTTCTGTAACACACAATTAAATTCTTAAGAACCCTATTTTAACAAGCAAGAGACAGGGAGCATTAAAATACCGTCCACGGGTGTTCTTTCATTAGCGTTTGTTTATATGCCAGATGGCAGCATTTATCGAATTAATCAATTATACCTAGTGACTCAAAACCGCCGGTCATACGTATGACAGTGGAGAAGTGGGACTTGTCGTCGACATTGGGGTCAGCGCAGTATGACGGGAATATGGGAGTGTTGAAATAGGCCGCTATCTGACCGCTAGCAACACAGCCTGTGAAACAGATCAATCAATCAATCAATCAATCAATCAATCAATCAATCACTCACTTAATCAATCAATCAATCTATCAATCATGCAATCAATCTATCAATCATTCAATCAAGCAATTCATAGAAATGTTGCGAAATGTTAAATGCGCAGAAATGTTACAATGAGGTTTATAAGAATTGTAACCGAACTACTGGTTACAATTCAATCAGTCAATCAATCAATCAATTAATCAATAAATTAATTAATCGCACAATCTATCTATCAATCAAATCAATCAATAATCAAATAATCAATAAATCAGCTCAGTAGGACGGGACATGAATTATTTGCTTTAATTTAGTTTAGTAGGTATCAATTTGACCGTTGCAAACGCCAGAGCGTGTCTTGGTAAAGGTTCATCGACTGTTGCTGTTATCGCAACGGAATGTATAGCAACTTGCTTAAGGCTTGCAACTCAAAGAGTCTGCAAAGCTGAGCATTGAACCAGCGACCTTATGATTCTGAGGCTGACAAATCCACTCCATAATAAATCAGCTAGAAACATTAGCGTATATCATGCGTAGAAATAAAATATAAATAAAATAAATGATAAAATCATGAATTAAGCAATCAAAACTTACTGATAGAGCAGACTGGACCAATCAACGCGTCTATTTTATCCTTGATGATCATCTCGAGCACAGGTCCAGGTATGGAAATAGAGTTACAGCCAGTGTAGATCGAGTAGTAACTGAACAATAGTTATATTATAAGTCTCTTTAACCATAAAATTAAAAGATATGCTACATGAAGCTCTATATGTAGTAAAAACGGATATTCTACTATCTAGCATTGGGTCCCTTAAACTTGGAGATAGACAAAGCGAATATTTCGCGTTTTCGTAAAAGCACACTAACGCAGATACATAGGATAGCGATGGAAAGAGAACTCGGACGTCAAGTTCTCTCAAGGCAGGGGCTACACTACCTGCTACAAAAAAGGGCCTGCATGTTAGGTTTGGTGAAGGCATCGCATTTGTGACGGGGTTCTTTTTTTCTTCATTTGTGACGGGCCAGTGAGAGTGATGGCAGACTTAATATCTGATTAATATGCATTGTGATCTTCTATGTGGCAGTACACCAGTACACTAGAGAAGGATATTCTATGGATAGCCTACTGCTTTAAATTCTTTCAACACAATACAACACAATGAGGATTTTACGCCCGGTTCCTCTTCTGAAGTCGATGTCACGAAAGTATCACGGAAGCCGTCTATGCAACTGCAAACAGTTCCAAACAACTTTGAACACACTTGCCAGTGTCTGGACAGAAGAAAAGGCGGGATCACAAATAGTGCACGTCCATTAGCTAGGACAAGAGAGTATTTAATCAGTTCAATATTTTAATCCGTTAATTAATAGTTTTACATATTGCAATATTTATCGTGATCGTGTTATCAAGGATTTGATAAAAATTATAAATAATTGAAATATTGACATACCTGACATTGTAGCCGTTGAGCATGCCCTCAGACTTAGCCCTGTCTATAGCGAGCCCCACCGCCCCATGATTGTAGTACTGGGTGGTGATTCCAATCTTCATATCGGCCTGACCGAGGTGTGGCAGGAGCGCAAAGAATAGGATCAAGTATTTCAACATTTTCTGTAACTCACTATGCTCCTATTCATCAAGAGTCAAACTAACGAATTTAATTAGTAAGCCTACAACAATAAATATGGCTGGTAGGCCATATTATGAGAGTATTGTTTAATTTGCATAATATGACTATTTAACGGACATTAAATTTTATAGGCCTATACGTAAAATTTGATCGTATATTGTAATTTCATTTACGATTTTTGTTCATTGTTAATTAGTCACCAAGAGTTGCTGTTTGTAAACCTTTTATTTTTATTGAATGCCTGTATTTTGAATAAACAGTGATTCTTACAGGGTTGTCTAACCCTTTTTGGTGTCTATTAAATTTTTTTTTTTAAAGTGCAGTATCAGAAATACCAAAGCACGAGTTAAGCCTACTAAGAAGAACATTGTGGTCAAAGGTATCGAAGGCGGCAGAAAGGTCTAGGAAACCAGCGCGGAGATGCGTTGGCGGTTCATGGCAAGACAGAGATCATTCTGAATTCGAATCAGAGCAGTTTCAGTGGAATAGAATTATCGGTAGGCAGATTGGAAGGGCGATAATGAAGGAAATGAATCAAGGTGCTTGCAAAGACTTGAGTACATCAATTTTTCCAGAATTTTAGATATGAAGTTGAGATTAGAAATAGGACGATAACTAGGAGTTCAATTTTAGGTAGAGAATGTTTTTTAAGTAGGGGGTTACAACAGCATGCTTAAATTGAGTAAGGAAAACACCTTCGCTAAGTGAGAGATTAATTAGATTTGTTATAAGAGGAACAAAAGCACCAATACAGGATTTTAATAACTTAGTCGGAATGAGATCAAGTCTGCAAGATGAATCTGTGGAGCAAAGTACGGTTTTACGAACTTCGTGTTCAGTGACAGGATTGAAATTAGTAAATTGAGGCGGTGGAGATACTAAAGAATCATCGGAAAGAATCGAAACTGCTTGCAGAAGGAGGAATAGAGGAGCAAAGGTTGACAATCGTAGTCGGTAACACGCTTGCTTGATAAGCCGGACGTCACGGGTTCGAGTCCTAACCGAATCCGTCTCTGACAGCATCCTGCGTTACGAAAATAGACGTTAAACTGAGTTTTACTGCTTTTAACTAGGACCCGCTGTATTGATTTAAAATGTAGATGGATGGTTAACTGATACACTACTTTACATTTTTTCGACTCAGCTAAGACTCTTGACATTTGACTTGAACGTTATTTTCTAGCAACTGGTTCACTGATAAACTTTATTACTAAATTAACAGAGCTCGTTGTACGCTATTATTTGACACTCATTCCTTGTTCTAGTAGAGTGAAAAATCTTGGATTTACAAGTCGACTCTAGGACCCGTTGTGTTGGGTTCAGCAGATATTTTGCGTTAGTGTTCAACGATTAAACCTGAAGGAGTAAAATTTATAAAACTTCAAGATCACCTGAATTTCTAAGGTAATGAAATTAGAACCCGGAGAAGGATGTCACAAAGAAAACAATCACAGATGTCCAATGGAGGTGCTTGCATTCCTGTAACTTCCAGTAAGTATTTTGTATATTTTGTTTTCTATTTATTTTATATTTGCGATGGCTTGGCGCTGGTCGTGGTTGATCAAGATCTTTATACGGGTCACCACAGGAAATCAAAAATATAATTTGCCAAAATTTCGCATGATATTTTTCTTAATTTTCATATGTAAAACTATTTTGAAGATATTTCATCAGTTGTGTACGATTTTTAAGAGTTCGAGATACTGATAGTTAAAAATTTGATTGTTTAACAAAAGAGGAAGAGCGGCTATCATAACGGTTAAGGGATTGGACGGTGGATGAATAGGTCTGCGGTTCGAATCCCAGGGCTCTCCCGTCACTGCTGTAGCCCTCGGGCCGCGATCCTGACATTAAATGCGGCTTTAACCTGTTTAAGCCTTTTTATTGTATTTTTATAGTATTCTGAATTTTGAGTAACAGTGTTATTAATTGTAGATTTTAATACCATTATTTCATGTCGTCAATAATAATAAATTATTAGTTTAAACATTCACTGTAGCTCAGGTTGGCAAAACTTTAATACTCCAAATCTATGACCGACTAAAATCGATGATGCAAATGTACAATGCTGTCAATACTCTA
The DNA here is from genome assembly GCA_034695365.1 of Enchytraeus norvegicus. Taxonomy (NCBI): domain Eukaryota; kingdom Metazoa; phylum Annelida; class Clitellata; order Enchytraeida; family Enchytraeidae; genus Enchytraeus; species Enchytraeus norvegicus. Next base: position 4,163 of record JAQFZF010004872.1, read on the forward strand.
CGGGCCAAACCCATAGGCGGCGCTGACTAGTATGCTTGATATGCTTCAGCCTACCCTCAAATACTCAGGCGCAACTGGCCAAACCAAGCCATTCATCCCTTCTTGGGTTGGTAAATTGGAACCAATTAGTAGGTAGTGGTCACTTTTTGAAATGTTGCGAAGGTTAAAATAGATCGGGAGCATATGATCCAATAATCAGATTGAATCGTATATTATAGTGATGTTACAGTCTTTATTTGATCAATTATTGTTGCAATTGTGGTGTGGACTTGGGCTGTCGTACCTGAGGTGAACAAATAAATAATAAATAAAACTATAGTGGCTTGAGCAGTCTTACGTATAAATCATCATTACGTACTAATTCCTTCCAATTGAAAGAGGCTAAGAGCCACGTAGTGATGGATTGCTTGGTTGGTCCGTTGTACATCCGAGATTTTACTCTATTATGCTACACAAACAGGCCGACGCTTTAACAAATGAGCCACGGAGACGTATATGAAATGATATTAAATATCGAAACATCTTACAGATTTATGCTCTATAGATATATAGTAGATACATGCAGCGGCGGTTCTAGACAAAAATATGTTGGGGGTGCCACGCAAATTTAGGGGTGCCACACAATATTTGGGGGGCCATTTGAAAATTGGGGGGGGGGGCACGGCCCCCTGGCCCCGACGTAGAACCGCCACTGGATTCATGTTTATTATAAGAGTATAAATCTTTTATATATTTTATCCGTCCACGTAACATAATATAACTTATATTTTGATTGTCATGTCTCGAAGTCATGACTGCGTAATATATAGTCACACACTCGCTTCCATTAGTAAGTCATTACAACATGTCAATCTGATCCTAGCGATAACTTCTCAACTCTGCTTTATGTGTTTATAGCACGAAATTACATGATTTCTGTAAATGATTTATTAAAGTCTAAAACCGAATTTAAAGGCAGTTTCACATCAGGTGAGCTAGTTAAGAATTTTGCTTTACAAAATATTTGAATAATAACCAGAATTCTGTCAATCTGCAAGGTTTACAGGGGTCGATATTCTAAAAAATGTCGTTCCAATATTTATAGTTGAATTTTGTGATACTCGAAATAATTGCGGTACTCGTGGACCTGCCATCTGGCAGAGCAATGGCCGGATCAATCGATAGATCGAAAGGTAAAGGTTCAGCAGAGTTAATACTCATTTGTAATATTTCTTTCATTTAGTGAATTATTGGGGATTTTGTTTGATTTTTTTGTTTAGTTAAACTGCTACAATGTAGGTGAATAATTAACTACATCATAATTATATTGACTCCTAATACGGAGCTAATCCAGTTTCTAATCGTTTTCTGCACATAGATGATATACTACGTGAAAATTTCTTCCAATTAACCGACCCACGCGGGGATGAAGGGCTTGATTGACCCGCTGTACATCCAAATTTTTTCTCTGTGATTGATTCGACCGGGAATCGAAACCCGGACCTTAGAAGGATAAAGCCGAATTTAGCGTCAGTTCGCGTAAAATACAAAACAAATTACTCCGACGCTCTAACCAATATGCCATGGAGACGCACTGATATAGGATTTATATCAGTGGTTCAAAAAAGGTCGAAGACTCCGATTTGATTTGATTTCACGGGATCGTGAGAAAATGTTGAAATACATTCGAGATATGAGGCGATAAAGTTTTCAGCGAAGAATTGAAACATTTTAGCTTCTCATAAAAGCTTTTGACTAGTGCTGACGTCTTGGACATCTGATGAAAGAAACAATTTGACTTTTATCAGAATGTATCAGAATGTCTAATACACCTGACAGTTGAACTTTTATATAAATGTTCGTTGTATTCGTTCTGAGATTACAAAGATTTTTAGATTTTACACTCAGCTATTTCTGAGTGTAAAATATTCACGCTTGTAAATTTACCCCGATAGCGTAATCGGTAACACGATTGTTCGATTAGCTGACTGTCGTGGGTTCGAGTCTCAGCAGGGTCCGTCAGTTACTGACGCAATCCTTCGATGCGGAAACAGACGTTGAAGTTAGCTTTACAGTGCTTAACTTTGCAGCTCTGTCTATCCTCTTGCTTCGAAATTTTACCCCACCCCTCAAACAAATGAGTGTGGAATATGTGACCCCCAATAAATCCTAGATCCGAAGTATATGCTAGGAATATAGCATTAAATATGTTTAGCCAAGGGCCATAATTCTTCAAGAATGGATTGGCTTCAAATCCAGTGAGTGTTGGATTAGGCAATCGCTATGCCATCAAAGTAAAAAGAAGGTTGGGAGAACGAAAACGTCATCTCTGACAGGACATTACGACATTCAGAAATCTTTTGATTCATAGAGCTTCCCATCGGTTAGGGAAAGTTTGTAGTAGCTAATTTGCTTAGGCTACTTACGATAACGGCTAATAGGATGGTCAGCATGTCTCGCTGGCTTTGTGGTATCGACGTAGACTTAGGAACAAGACGTCCGGGCTTCCGTATTTTGTATTTTCACGGTGGACTCTTTATAGTAGATATCTATCTCCCGGTTTACTGCCAAATGGCAGGTCCAATGTACACTGTACGTATTCCCGGTGGCGGATCTAGGAATTTTGAGATGGGCCAAACACATTCATTTAGTTCGAGGGGGGGGGCAGATGCGATTGAGGCCAATCGAGGGGGGACAAGTATCCAAAATAGGTATTTCAATGAGTCAAATGACAATAATTTTTTTAATCGAGGGGGGAGGGGCTGGACCCCCCGTCTGGTCGAGGGGGACCATGGTCCCACCCGCCCCCTAACTCCGCGCCTCCTGCATATTCCGGTGCACAGTCTGCTATCACGCTCAGTAGCCAACACTCCATCGATCAACAAGTTGATTCTATCAATTGCTATGCCTTACCATACCTACAAGTCTGCCTTTGGCTAGGGAGAATCTGGCTTCTAAGTTGATTTTCCATTTCATTCCGAGACGAACCCGGCTGGGACCCGAACCAGTGGCCGACTACTGCAGCAGCTCATCAGGCAAGCTTGTTATCGACTAGGCTACCCAACCGGGACCTTACAGGTCGGATCTTCAACTCTCTTGCATCACAACCTAAACCATTAATGATGACGTAATATCGGCAGCAACTTTTTACTTTACCCGGCTAATTGCATATAGCACACAATTCAGCTCCTACTTTTTTCTTGTTCGTCACTGAAATGCTCCCATGGGGAAGTTCTTTGATTTTGTAACAAGAGCCTAGGATGATGAAAGACTTACGGTGATAGAGATGTGGGATTTACCCGGATACTGAATAGAACAAAGAGTTCGGCAGATTTGAGGAAGATTTGGAGAAGTGCTGAATGAGAGAATATGTAATAAGAATAAAGAATTACGCGACGTATTACGTCATACTATAAGATAAAGTATATAGCACCTTTGTAAAGTTTTTAGACAAATTGACGGCAGCATAACTTCATCAGGCCGATATTGCTTCTACTAAATTCAGTACCCATCATTTGGTTATATTATGGTGCTATTAATAGTGACATTGTGTACCCCATAGAATGACTCATATTACACATTGGGCAGTTATATAATTTATGAATATAATTATTAGAACTTCTACGGTGTAGCCCATTAGTACCCATCACTTGATAGTATTAACATTAACCGAGGTTTTAAAAATGACATTCAACTGCAGAATTTAAGAAAATCCATTTCACGTCATTAATAATTATTATCCAGTTACATTTATAAGTCAGTCAATCAATCAATTAGAAGCCTTGAGAGAGAGAGAGAGAGGCTAAGTAAGAAGAGTGAGTAAGTAAGAAGAGAGAGAGACTAAGTAAATTATAATTATTATTAATAATTTAGATATTTTAACGCGGGACTCACAGGAATCGTGAACTATCACTTGAAAAAAACCTATGAAATGAACAAGTCATTGAGAGAGAGAGAGAGAGAGAGAGAGAGAGAGAGAGAGAGAGAGAGAGACAGAGAGAGATAGAGAGAGAGAGACACCGAAAGATAGAAAAAGACTGAATTAATCAGATTCCTGATGAGGTCACTATGATGTCATCATTTCCAGTAGTGGCTGATATTTAGGACAGTAATGAGGCCGTTTTACTTTCTGCATGGTGTGCAACCGTTACACGTATTTCACGCTCCAATATCAACATCCCATTGAAGCCACTTTCATAACGCTACAACTGTACAGTGGACCAAAAATAGGTGTCGTAGATTACACGATGTACAATATGGACTTAACGTCCATTTCATCATCTGACGGCATATCAGGGACGTCTCATATGACAACACAATATGTCACAACGACAGGCGACATATTTTATGGATGGTGGTATTCATAAATATAATTATTGTAAAAAATGCTGTTTCATTTCATCAATATATCTAATTTGTTTTCATAGTATTATAAATAGTATTTAGGTATTTGCTAGATATAGTAGTATTCTATAGTACTGGCCACAAATTTATTTCTTACAGATTATTGTTTTGCAAATATTTTGCGCATAACGAAAATTATTTATTTTGGTTGTTGTCCACTTGACGTTAACTCCTTCTGATAATATTAACAGTGATATAATTGTCAACTTCACCCTTATAATTATATGTTTTCTTTGTATGTTTCTTCATGTTTATTTTATATGTATATTTTCTCGGACTCGGCGGTCTGTAATAGACTGCAGGGCGCTTTGCAGAGTAAAGCCCAATTAACCCCAATCTTTGTGACGGTAGTGCTCGATTGTGTTGAGTCGTCTTGAAGAGAAGCCCTTTGGTCTTCTGGACCTTGACGTTAAACTTAAACATACGCAAACCTACCTACCTTTTTTGATATCCCTGTAGTAGCTAGCTTATAAGCTTCAACAATAATGTGGTTAAAATATTAATCATTAGTTAAAAGGCAATAAAGTCAAATAACGTGCGGAACTGAATCCAAAATGATCAACAATCCCCTGTCAGAAGTTATATAAAGTCAAAATACGGTTAAAAAGTGTGGTTAGTTCAAAAAGTCACAATTTCTTTAATAAGGTCAAAATGTCAAAATACAGTTAAATTTCCCTTGAAACCACTGACTTTGTCTTGAGTGATCCAAATTGATGAATATTAAGATGTGTTATTCTCCAATTGTTGACATGGTAAATAATGTAATTATTAACATACTGAATTTATTAGTACAGACTATTTATTAATTGACGGATTTTGCTGTTGTAGCAAACTATATCCGTCCCATATACACAGCAAGTCATGAAATACTATTATTTATAACATTTAATAGTTATAAAACCAGTGTGCGAATTGAACGATTTCAAAAGGGGGGTTCGAACGACTTATATTTCCTTATATGTCAAAATGATATAAATCCGACCTCCCAATCTACAAATGGGGAATCCGACCCCCCTCCCCCAAACCCCCCCTCGGAAATTCACACCCTGTATAAAACGTATTATAACAACTAGAATGAAGTTATCACTTGTAATGCATACGCTAAAATCGTTTGGTCAAAATGAAGTCAAAATTTGCAAAAAAATTAAGTCAAAATTTAAACGAATCTTCCTAATTATCATACACTGAAGCGTAGAATCTCTGCTGTCCTTCACTGCAGTATATGGGTACGTTGGGTACGTATGGCCTCTTACGGAACGTGCAATTCTCGATCGATTGGTCTAGATTCTCAAGTTTCCCGGAACCAACACGGGAAAGCAATACATGTATATTGTCTAATATCCTACAGACAATTTCATATATAAATATTCAGCTACTTGTTAAGCAATTAAGCGAAAGCGATACAATTCTAGGGATTTTTAGTATAATTTATCACTGCCTATATGCGTGCAAATTTTGCTCCAATGAACTGCCATATAGCAGAGCTCTGGATAGATTGATAATTATCATAGATAGTAATTATTTAGGCGTTTTAAATAAATAAAATTTGCCAGACACATGGCAAAAAATGAATTATATAAAGTGCTATAAATTACGCAAATCAGTATTATTTAGAAATTCTGTTTCTGACATTTATGTTGTGTCAGTTGACGGATTGTGTTTAGAATATCAGGCGTTGAAGCTTCATTGCAGTCATAATGGCTCTAATCCTGCGGACAGGTGTAGTGCGTGCCAGCAAAAGTGG
>JAQFZF010004873.1:0-10288 GCA_034695365.1 Enchytraeus norvegicus
GACAGTTTTGCTTTCTGAGGGGTCTCTTTAACCAATGGCTGCGTTAGTCGGCTTTTACGAACACGTGCACTGTCGTGCAGCGTTCGGTTGGTCTATTCTTATGTTTGTGGGATAAAGAATGAAGGAAGAAATATAAATAAATATAAAGTGTCATTATTCAATGTAGGTTAGAGCTAGTTTAACGTCAAGATCATTTCTACAAGATGACTACATTCAACCTGCTTTTCATTCAACCGCCGAAAGAGATACATTCAACGGTTCAACATAATTATACATAATATTACATCACTATTCAATTCCAAATATAGACCTTCTTCAATTTAAATATAAAATCATACAAAGAAAAAGTTAAAGTGATATTTTACTAAAACAGCAGAAATCCACGTATGCTACTTAATAAAATGAGGATTTAACGTCCGATTCATCACTCGAAAGTAATATCTAGGGCTACTATAATTAATTATTGTAATCGCTTACGAAATTGTTTTTGGTTCGAGAATGACGTTAATTTGTCGAACAATCCAGCCGAACAGTCTTCCATACAGCGCCTTGGATAGAGCATCCCTACCATCGTTAGCCTGCAGCATGTTCTTCAAACTTAACACATCCTCATCTAAAATATCATTATAAGTTAAATTAAATATTATATCAAGCACAATAGTCGTACAATGTATGCGCTACATGTGCCCATGTATACATGGAACTCTACGCCACTATTACGCAGAATGTCTGCCTGATGTTATTACAATTTATCCATGACATGTCAGAGTTTATATAGTTTAAATATTAGCTGTCTTATCCTTTCTTTAAATACTTAATTTACAGAAATTAGTATACGTTGATATACTTATATTAAGATTGTGCTGCCTACTTGGGATTAGCGAAAGACCTGTTTTCTTTAGCAGAGGCTATCAATCGCTCTGCAGAGGCTAAAAATGCGGTCTACTTGCGATTCATTCCGTTCTTAATGAACAGTTTTTATAAAACCCGCAGAGAACACCCAGGATAAAACAAGTATATCTAACACTGGTTAACTTAAAGCATAATTTGCTATTGTTTGTGCAGTCTGACGACTAGATCATGTCCTAATAGACGTACACTGAATGTTGCTCATACAATGGAGAGTTAAGCAGCTTGTTGAACGCCGCAAATCATAGAAAAATAAGAATTAGATTACTTACTGCCTGCTGTACTTTTATTTGAGATTAAAGCTGTAACGAGGTCTTCTGGGTTGACAAGGAGCAGCTGTGCAACTGCACAATAATAAACAATTATAAGTAATATGCGTTAAGATGTTAAACAAAACATGACTACTACAACAATAGCCTAGAAGGCTAGCACTGTACCCTATTAAAAAAAGAAAATCTGTAGGCTGAGAAAAAATATGTTTTAGCAAAATGATCTTTGGCAGGTGATAATATTATGAATGTATTGAAATGAAATGAGAGTGCATATTATGATACTTATTTACAATGTATTTAAAGAGATTGAAAAGTACGAGAGATTTGTTCATTTCTTGTCATTGGAGGGCCCAATCGCACTATATTATCAACTAAATTAAATTGCTGTCAAACCTAGTCTCTGGCAAAGGTTTGCAATGCAGGGAGAGAAAAAAAACAAATTGACGAGAAAGCGAAATCCAAAACAGTGCCAGTCCATCAACCCAATAATTAATAACATTTACCAGATAATTCTTGACGAACTATGGCTGCTTGTATTATTTGTAAATAATAATGAATTATCTATAATGAAGTATTCTAACCAATGGTTGGCAGTTGTTCATTCTTTATAAAGACTCCGTCTGTGTCAGTGTCTTTGACAAACTCGATATCCGTGAGATGGAGCACTGCGGCTAGAACTGCCAGTATGCTATCAACTTCCTGCAGTACAATGAGCAACATAAATAAATTTTCGAAAGAATAGTGCAATTTATTCCGTGTTGGCCCCGGGAAATATAAGAATAATCCAACCTTAAACTGCACGTATTTCGTAAAAACCGATCAATCAATCAGAAACTTTTATACATTGCCGATACCGGTGCCTTAATACTTACTGAACGCAGGCGCGGAGCTGAGGCCGTCCTGCGAGATTGCAATACACCCGAGTAGAAGTCATTAATCTGACGATGTGGTCGCCAGTCATACTCGTTACACTCCAATTGGATCGTATACGCCAGACCTGTGGTTACCAACTCAATATACTGTAACAGTCACCCACTACGTACCAGTTGATCCCAAATAACCGACCCACGAAGGGATGGAAGAATTGGAGGGCTGGGTTGGCTCGTGCATATCCGAGAGTTTACTTTCTAATTGACTCCTCCGGAAATCGAAGAGAATCGGTTGCATTTTAATTTCACGGAAATCGGTTAAGAAAATCGGACCTTGGATGCATTCTGAGCGACTGATATTCACTCGTTAACCATTGAGGCACGGAGACATGCGTATAAAATATAGCGATAAAATAAACCTAGTAATCTTTGAGATGTCATGTCAGTGAATGTGCACGGAAGTATAATATAAAACAATACAATACAGTACAAGACGGTTCTAACGTTGTTGTTGTTGTTGCCCACCCGAGGATCAGTCGTGGTGCTGACCCCTCTACGGTTCTAACGTTCGTTTCATCATCTTACCACTATATCAGGGACGTCTCCAACAGCACAAGCAATACGAACTGGTTCACTCAAGCGCAGTTAGCAGGTTACAATTGCTGAAAGAGAACAGGGTTAACACTGAGCAAACACGAATTAGTCCTATATATAAAGTAATATAAATGACTAAAATCGATTAGACAACTATATTCAAACCTCGTCTGAGAAGCCCACAGATTTCATGATGCCCAACAAAGTTGTCCACACTTTCTTGTGCTCTTGTTGCTCTTTCTTGTCAGGATAAATAGCTTCCCCATTGACTGGACGCACGATTCTATAACAGAAAATATGAATAAAAGATACGTAGGCTATACAGATTTGAAAAAGGTTATATCAATTAATAATTCGTTTATTTTCAATTCATCTGGCAAGAGAAGACCTTTACAAACATTTACACCTCTGTAAACATGTGTGGTTGTCATTTGTGGAACTGTTTTATTATGCTATGCTATTTGTTTGAAAGATTGTGTTGGTGATAAAGAAATTAAATAATAGAATTAACCAATTAGAAATCACAATTGAAGGAAGAAACACTGTTGTCAAACCTCACTGCATTATGACAGTATGCTATATACTAGGCCCTAGGGCCTTTCTAGGCTATTCATACAGAGGACGTTAAATGAAGGAAAAAGTTAAATAAGCACCTGTGATTTTCTGGTTTGTTGAGATGATTGGCCTGCAGTTCTTCAGGCTGTAGACCAGCGAATAGATAATAGAAGATGTGGAAGTTTCTCTCGCCGGCGCTCTGCTGCACAACACGTGACTTTTCTAACAGATACTCCGACAGCCTTGCTGAATGTTTATAAGATAATTATAAGTTTAACGTCCGTTTTCTCAAATAAGGATAATGTCAGGGACATCATACAAGCAAGTTAAATCAAGTTTTGATAAAAGAAGCATGCAATAAATTGCGGTTAGACAGTGTAGTACCATCATTCATCGAGATGATTAACTTTTGGTTTTGTTTAGAGCGAGCGAACTTCCGCTTCCGGAAAGTTTATTTATTCTTTGCAAGTCAAAAACCTCAGCCAGGGACGCAGCTTTAAGGCAAAAAGAGCTGAAGAAATTTAGTAAAATATTATGTTTGATAAAGTAAGTATTCGTAGTAACTAGCAAAACATAGAAAATGTTAGTTAAGAATGTGTCGGGCAAGGATACACGGCTGACATCCCGTCGACACCTTACAGCATGCATTCATATGCAGTATATCGGCAATTAAAGTTGATCAGAAATGTTAATTACCGGTAGGCCTATGCAATGTTCGATAGTCTACATAAATTTTTCATTTAGATAAATGAAAGCAAAATTAACATTTTACTGATCTAATACTGACCTCCTTTGATTAATCCGTTTGAGTCAAAGACGAGTTCTATAAATTTTCCAAATCGACTGCTGTTGTTATTGATTACTGTTTGCGCATTTCCAAATGCTTCAAGAAGTGGATTTACCTGAAAATATACATAGAAAAAAGGTTATTTAAAATTACCCATCTCCTCGCCGAAACAAGACTCGTAGCCTAAATTTACTTTCTTCTGCACAGATCTAAACTACATGTAAGATATCATTTTGTTAAATATATGAAGTTCTAATCAAATGTGTTTCTACTAGGTTGTTTCATACCCCGTTATTCCGAAAGCTAGTTTGGCCTATGCAATATATTTTGACACATCTAATTATTTTGTATTTTTAATTTTTACTTTATTGTTTTCAGGTTAAAGTTTGTTTGAGTCTGGGTTGAGATTTTGACACTAATATGACATTGGCATTATAGAATAGGCTGAGAGAAAATATAATACAAGTGGCATACTGGAAATCTGAGTAGGCCAAGCAAGCTGGCATCAATTGTGTTTTCGTACTCTATCTATCCAGTACTGTTAAGCTGCAGGTCCAAAGCCCATATTCGGGCACAATTTGCATTCTCGCTTATAAATGAGCCCCCAATTAATGAGTGATTCTACACTGACTGTAGTATAAAATAACAGTGGTTAGAGAAAAATGTAATAGTAATATCATACCCCCAACCATTATTTCATTATTGATCTATTGATTCAATATCTATAGTAAATAACATTGATCTGCTGGGCGTGTATAGTCGTTTTTAATATGCGCCCCGGCTATGGCTAAGAACCGTCACTCTATAGCAGCAGAGTCACAAAGGCTTACGATGGCTCTATACACTGTAAACAGATATTTTAATAAACAGGATTAATATTAATAACAGTTTACTACCTGAACAATTCTGCTGTGTAGATCGCTTGTTTCACCGTGCCGGCATAGTTGAGCAATGTGCTCAATCAACAGCTTTGTGCTCTCCGTCTTTCCTACAAATATCATACAATACATACTTTTTCATTTCTTATATTCACAAGTCGTAATTGCACGTGTCTTAAGAGGCGACTAACGCAGATGCTGCAGTGAAGGGCTGAGCTGTCTGCGCCAAGACTACTGTGTACTAGATCTATTGATTGCTCATATTTCAGATCAGATTTACAGAGCTCTTGCCATATCGGTTAAAATTGACATAAGGAAGGCTAGGCTACCCCACCATTCACTGTTCAAAAGCTTCTGAGACATAGTTAAGCTATATAACAGCTTCTGATTCTTGATTGATTGAAGTCGTTTTAATTAAAAGTTGGTTTCTAAGGGTGGGGGGGAGCTATCAACCCCTCGCCCCCTACAGCAGCCACTATGATGGAGGAGATCGGCAAGTTCGGCAACACAACTGACCTCTTAGATTTAAACAAGAATTTATTGCGATTTTATTAATTTATTTTAACAATAACATAAACAAATGAAATACCAACCGGCTCCCGACTCCCCACTCACAACACAGCACTGATCTAGTTGATTGGTCAGCATGTTCTGATAGGCGGCGTCCGACACGGCGTAGATGTGTGGCGGCAAACTTGATCTTATTCTTATCTCCCGATACTCCTCCCATTTCTACATAAAATATAGAAATTATCTGTAAAGAATAATAATGAGTTTTAAATGATAACGAGTTGAGATACGAGATAGAAAATTTAGCAAGATTAGTGATATTATTTCATAGAGAATTTTCATACATGTTAAAAATATATAAAGTTTGAGTACTTATACAGTTAGTTGCGTGTAAACATTGATTGAACAGGGTGAGTAGTTGCATTGGTCTTAAACAAGTATCTGAAGCTTCCTGACCCAGAAAATGTTATGTTATGATTTAGGAAGTATTTCAATGACATAAAGAGTTACCTGAGCTCCGTAGATGGGCAACCTCTGATACGGGTTAACTGCCACTAAAATATCTCCAATGTAAGTCTACAATAAATTGGAAAAGCATATGATTAATGTACAAAGCACAACCAGTTATAAAAGTTCAACTTTCCTGCCGATTTAAATAATAATTGTGATAAATATCACAAATGATACAAGTTTACTAATAAATAGCTTACTTACTCGTAAGTTTGAACTTTACAGGGATGGAATTTTTCTACCATAGTCATTATGGATGATCGAATCTTTACAAGTCAGGGCGACACATGTAGGCAAAAAGATGTGATTAATCGGATCAATTCACATTTTGATTTTGCTAATAAATTCAAATGCATTTAAGAATGGAACAAATCATTAATTTATTTTAAAAGAGAGTCGGCAAAGAGTGGCATTGTAGTTAAACTATGCCACTATTCCACTACTATCGAAGCGTGCTTGAAACAAACAGCAGAACACGATAATATCTTCAGAAAGTTGACTAGAAATAGATTGATAGAGAGAGAGAGAGAAAGAGAGAGAGAGAGAGAGAGAAAGAGAGAGAGAGAGAGAACTGTACACCTCTATCGCAGTATGAGTTTCTAATGAGCAAGACAACGGACAGCCATCTCAAAAACTAATTTTTGCTCGGAGGAAAAATACCATTTCAGGCGTTGTAGAGGATAAACAAGCATTCTTTTGCGATCAGGTAAACTTTATTATCTATTCCAGGATATTCTCTTAGACATTAGACCTTAATTTTAACCGGAGTGTGAGCATTGGACCTGATAGCTCGCAGTGCACTGGAGACAGAAATAGCATACAAATGTATGCTACATTATTACTGATGTTGTTGTTGTTCGCCCACTATATCACCTGTAGTTCTGACACCCTCTATCCTATCATTGGGAGGGGTGCAGGGTTAACCCTCAGTCTTCAGGCAGCTATGCCACCTCGCAGGATTAACTCCATAAATCTTGGTATGAAGTGTAGAAATCATTTTGATAGATACTTGCATAAGTATAGATAATTTACAAATTATATTGGCATATTATCTGTCGATACAAACATTATAATATATTATTGGTCTAGCTAACTGATTTTTAACAAAATTGACATTTGATATGTGTGGAATATCTATTGCTTATGTTATTTTATTTTGTAAGCCTACTTTGTTTGTGACGTGTGTGCACATATTTGTAACGGATTTGTTTATGTCAAGTCTGCTAATAAACGGAAATAATATTTTTATTTTTATTTATTTATTTATTTTTATTTTTATTTTTTTACATTGCCCTGGATGGTAAACGACCCTGGGCTAAAAAATATGATAAAATTGATTTTAATATATTTTATTATTATGATTTATTATTATGATTTTATTATTATTACTTACATATATTAAAGCTCTGTCGTATCTGTGATGTATCTCACTAAGTAACGAGCCCTCCTTCAGTTCAGCCAACTGAGCCAAGTCCTCCAAACCCTCTCCAGACATCCTCCTTCAATAAGCACCACAACACACATTACAATTTAAAACACTCTCAATAAAAAGATCTAAATTTAATGGGGGTTTTTCGGATATTTACACACTGCAGAACGAACATATTAGTTTACTTTCTTTAATGCTGGTTTGTGTTTTTATTTCTCTTGCGCTCTACGATTAATTGTACCTTTGCCTTTTGATAACGCGGCAATGTTTTTAGCGCAGGTATACGATAAACCTTCCAGACACTCTGGGGATTTTCTTTTGCTGCAGAATTTGCGGAAGTTCGGTCACTTGCACGTCTTCGTGGCTCAGCCAGTAAGCGCATTTCAACAGAATGTCAATCAGTGTCAATCGGGTCGGCGTACAATACAATACAATGCTATACAATACAAAACAATACAATACGAAACAATACAATATAATACAATACAATATGGGTTTGCCTTACTCTTATCAATTAGGCTACATGTCAGCTAACTAACTAAACATTGATTTTGCTGTGAGTCAAGTGACTAACACGGCGTGACTGCATGTATAGGCCTACTAATGTACCAACCTACAGTTACTTGGTGCTAGCTGTGTAATATAATTAATAAAAGGTTTGGGCAAGTTTATGACTCATATAAACTTATCAAACACTACGCTAACCTAACCAACTACAGTCACGCTTCATGTAATAATGCACTGTTGTTTCTTTATTGCTCAAATAATAGGCAAAAACATTTTCACTATTACAGTATTTTAGAACAACTCATTTTTTGACAAGAGCAACCCAACTATGATTCCAGCTGAGTCAACGGGGGTGGATTAATGGATGGGAATCGGGGCCATGGCCCCTTCGATCCGAGGATTGTTAACAAATGCCATATTTTTTAATATGTTTGACCCCTAGGTCGTATTCCGACATCAACTCAGTTCGTTTGGCTGATTGGCTCTCTATCGAAACGGCATTGATCCGTCACTAAAACCGTGAAACCGATAGAAAATGCAATTACTTTAACCACCTTCTGAATCACATTTATAGAGAGGGCAGTGTGACGTCTCTGATATCGTCGCAAGGTGATGAAACGGACGGCAAACCTATTTTGAATTGTATAGTATTGTTGTTAGCCAACTGCGTTCTCCAGCTATTTCTGACATCGTTTTAAAGGAATTTAGTAGTCAGACATTCAGACCATCACCAGATAAATCAATATAATTATTAAATCAATCAATCAATCAATGCGAATTAAACTTCAGCTTCATCATCTGACAACGACCTCAAGGACGTCTAATCAAGTAGGCCTAAACCATCAATCACAGAAATAATATTAATCAATTATATTATCAATCCAAATACTTGATCAATCCTTCTCGTGTTGGGTCCAGGATATTTGAGAATAGTCCAACCGATAAATGCACGTGTTTCGTTAGAGCCCACTAACGCAGATACTGAGAAAGGCAATGGAAAACCACCTCAGAAACCTATATTTTCCTTGAACAAAAGCATCATTTTAAGCGTGGAATAGGCAAAGCCTTTGTGTTGAGACGGACCGATTGGGTTGATCGATGGTGTGCTTATTAAAGAGCCAGATAGTTGATTGTGTGTATGAATTTTTTGCCTTGGACCTGCCACGTGGCAGAGCACTGGATAGATAGATTATCAATCCATATAAGTTTCAATATTTAATAAATGAATAAATTAAGTAGTAATAAAATTAGATATGCATAACCAATAGGCGATGCAGATAAAACCCTATTAAAATAACTTTAAAGTTGATAACCAGCAAATCTACCTACATTGATACATTACATTGTGTGATCAGTTAATTAGTGTCTATACTTCAAAATACAAAAATAAGAGCCCACTTACCAAGGTTTACAAATATGCGATTTAGCAATAAACCGTCCTTTATTCTCAGTTCATGCAGGTACAGAAATTCAAAATTTGACTGCCTTTATTTAATTAAGTATAGACCTATGCAAATCCTCTGATATTTTAACCCTTTTTTATATTCCAAAACAGGTTTATAGTTTAAGTGATGAAACTTGTTAAATTTCTATTAGATATCGATAAATTAAACTTATTCTAGGCCTGTCCTTTACTTTGCGATGTTATCCACAATGAGTTTATTCTTACAATAATTCATATGTCTGTCAGATTAACTTGAATAAACTAATAAAGAAAAACATTAGTTAGAACCAGTGATGAGCAGTAGTTAGCTACCTCCTAATTTTACCACTCAAAAGTAGTTAGTTAGTCAGTAGTTTAACTACTCAAAAGTAGTTAGTTAGACAGTAGTTTAGCTACTCAAAAGTAGTTAACTGAGCCTACCAGAAGTAGTTTAACTACTCAAAAGTAGTTAACGAAACATATCGGTTCTAAATACATAAATAGACTATAGCGCATTGAGTCCGTCTTGAGGCGCGAGGGGACCCCCACCCCTAAATCCGCTTCTGTATAAAGAACAAGTGTCGAGAAGAGAAAAGTAAACTGGTCTTAATCCGAGTATCGGTTTGAGTATCAGGAAAATACAATAAAAGTCAGATGGAACACTGGAAAGTGTGGATTTAATGATAAGAGATCTAGTACTTTTATAATCCACACCCTGACTGGCCCAACATGATACAGAACACGAATCTTCTTGATTTGTATTTATTTCTGTCTTTTGATGCCTGTGGTTTCTTGTCTGTCGTTCCAGATAGCTACGGCAGCCCTGGCCAAATGGCGGCCCTCTGGCCGCATGCGGGCCTCTGGACGGTTTTTGACGGCCCTCGAGCCTATGGCGACTAATAATAATGAACAGTGTTATTTTCAAGAAACCAACTGGGTGCTCAATGGTCATGTAATGATAGACTGATAGTATTGAGTAGGCCTACAATGTATAAGTATTGAGTAGGCCTACAATGTATAAGTATTGAGTAGGCCTACAATGTAT
>JAQFZF010004874.1:0-10288 GCA_034695365.1 Enchytraeus norvegicus
GTACAAAAATATTTGGAGAAACATAACTCCTGCTTTGTAAACGTATTTAAAATAATAGTTTAACTATGGGTAGAATAAAAAACACGATATTGGAGTGCTAGCGTAGTCGTTAGAGCGTGTCTAGGCAAATGTACACCGACTGCATGCTATTATAGCAATGGAGAGTAAAGTAGCTCGTCAAAAATGTCAACTCGTAGTCTTCACTGAGGCTTTAAACCCACGTACTCATGATCCAGATCAATGAGGTGCAATGATTGTTCATATGAAATGAAGGAAAGACGTGTGAGCTTTTCAAAGGAAGTCAGTTTGATTCCGATTTTGAATGAGGACCTCTGGTATCATGATTACGTTGAAGCTCGGATAAATTATTGGACTCGAGATATGGTAATATTTCGAGATAGAATAAAGATGCACGAGAATGAAATCTCGCGAGTTTTAAGCAAAATACACCGAGATAGTATCTATCAGCAGAGATTTTCATGAACACTCAATGAATACCAACACATTTTAATTATATCTTTTATTACTCATTGTCAGATAATAGTGAAAAACTTTATTCAGTCCAAAGTTAATATAAGCTTATTCTAAGGAGTTTTCATCAGTTTGCGTTGATGGGCTTGTATAGTGCGACATTAAGGACAATCTCGGGTATCCAGTCTACTATCCAGCCACCTTTTTCAGTTACAAATTCCTCGCAATATAGGTTCAGACGTTCCATAGCATCGATGAGTTGATCCGTAATGTCGTCTTTCAGCTGGAGCATCACAGGCTTTGTTTTGAACTTTCCCTCTGCTTCATCCCCGGTTTCTGTCGGACGATAGCATTTGTCTCGAGCGCACAGATGCCACTTGATCGATCTGTAAAAAAATAATATATTTATTAATTCGAAAATATACATAAATATTTATATTACAAAAGTTCATATAGAAATTATTAAGAAATATCAATAAAGAATGTTAACTTACCTCTTTAATGTTAGTTCATGCCCAAGAGTTTGCATGATATTGTCAGCCTCTGCACCGATCACACTATTAATCGAATCGTGACGAATAGAGGGTCTAATATTATACACCGCGAAGATATCTCTGAAGAAAAATGCAGCGGGGCGTGTAGTCTGTCCTGTACCGCAGGTGACATTCTTACCGCTGCTGTTTTGATCCATCGTTACACTCTGTTAATTCTATTGCCTCGATCTATAACCGCTCACTTCAAAATATTTCGTTTGAATGATTTCTACTGCATGTTCGATACTTTATATATGGGATGTTGTTACTAGTCTAACAAGCGTGAGTATTTAACTTATGAATGTCAACAGGCAATTGCTGCCAATTTTGTTAAACTAGAATACGTAAACGCCATTTCTCCCGAATGGATAACGTTCGAGACACGCGAATTCCTGGCTATTGTGAGGTACGCTGAAGCTGCAGGGGGCTACATTATTAAGTTCAGGGAATTGTTCTTTGATCGTGTCCATATGCACGACGAGGTTCTTCCACTCTGACGGAGTCAGCATGATTCCCTTCTCAGTAGGGACTGGGTACGTTTTGTCTATTGGAACAAGGTAACGTCTCAGATTGACGGTGAAGCAGCTTGATTTCATAGCAAAATAGAGTCTTCCCCGAGGTGCGCCTTGTACTCAAAGTCTCCTGGTTTATTTAGTTCCTCCAGCTTCCCGTTCACTTCGCTCGCTATCAACGATAGCATAGCGATGCGATTTGATTTTAAGGACACACCCACTCTCGTAGGATACGCCCAGATCTCATGATGTTCCCTAATATGAACGTAGGCTATGTCTCTAAAACTTGTAACCGAAACGTATCTGTTATTTCCCAAGCCGTACTTCTGAAAGAAAAATACATACTATTATATTCATGAGTTAAATTCCACACAAATATTCTATGACTTAATATTAGTTATACATACCGTAACAGTCCACATGATGAGAACTTGAAAACGAATGACAGCAAATTCAACCGATAAGAACCTTTATAGTACGTCATAATACACACGCACGCGACTGAATAACGGCCTCTTCACGACTGTTCCGCGGGAGTTTCCCAAAGTTTGAGGACATGTACGAAATATTACACAAGTTTTAGGGAGTGTCCAGAAGTTTACAGAATTTGAGGACGTATCCTGATGTTTACAGAAATTTGAGGGCGTGTCCTGAAATTGACAGAAATTTGAGGACGTGTCCTGTAGTTTACAAAAATTTGAGGATGTGTCCTAAAGTTGACAGAAATTTGAGGATGTGTCCTGAAGTTGACAGAAATTGAGGACGTGTCCTGAAGTTTACAGAACTTTGAGGATGTGTCCTGAACTTTACAGAAGCGACAATGATTCGTTATTATAGTTTGAATTCTATCGTTCATTGTTTCCGGGTGGCAATACATGGTCAGCGATACTATCGTACATAAGTACATTTGTTAGAATCTATAATAAAAACGAGAAAAATCAGTTGAGTTTGTTGTACACTTTATTAAAACATAAAACAACGATAATAGTCCAAGTTCATATTTAACTTAGAGCATTCCATGTGTCAACACCTGTTGCACAGAAGGGGTAGCATTCACTGCATGTAAATGCAGCCTCGCGAGTTGCATGAGACCCCCTGAAGCCACACGGGACGGCGTTCTTTAGCTCGGGGTATTTCTCCTTGATATCTGTGAAAAACGTAAGGAGCCTTCTCCATTGACATAGTCGTAGCATATTCCCTTCATGGTAGGGGAGGGATACATTTTATCCTTAGGGGTGACAAATCTTCTCAAGTTGATTGCCCAACATCCCGATTTTGTAGAGACGACTTATATTTTTGGAAATCTCCTCTGAAATCATGCAGAGCACGGCGAAACGTGATGCAGACAGCACTACTCCTACGCTTGTGGGTAAATCGAGAAGAATATCATGTTCTCTGATGTCCACGTAGGTTTTTATCCTTACATGACTTGACCGTTACAAAACGATTATTACCTAAATCATATTTCTGCAACATGAAAAATTTCATTCATATAGTTGGAATAACTGCATATGACTTATGAAATTAGTACTATAGTCTAAGTGGTAAGGAAATATGACTTTTCTACTCGAAGGTCTAATCAAATTTAAGCACTCATTATTACCATTCTTCTTAGTCAATATAAAAACTATTCCAAGTCAAAATATTAAAAGATACCTCGATAGTTGCCATGGTAAGAACTATAGACGTTTAAAACTGTAAATCGAATGATACTCCTGTCTGTCCAAACCTGTCTTTATAGTGCTAAAAATGCCGATAATAGCAAAATTCTAACCAATCAGAGAAGGGCGTATGCACAATTCATTAGGAATTCAAAATTCAAAAAAATGTTTAGCAACCGTTGGATTTGAATTTTAAAAAGAGGGGTCATGCCTCAGATTTGAAATTTAAAAAGTGTACAACCATTGAACGTGAACAATGCAATTCTATATACAATGGTTTAAAAAGACAATTATAAAACCTTTGAACGTGAAAAATGCAAATCTATATACAATTGAACTAGGACACGAACAATGCCATTCTAAAAACAATTGCTTAATAGACAAAGCCATTCTACAACCAATCAGAATAGGACGCGTAGGCGAGAGTCCAGCCAATCAGGGATCAGGACGTGGGCGTGCGTGAGCGGGACGCGTGGACGTGTGTGGGCGGTGGGCGTGGTGGGCTGGATCGGGTTTCCGTCCTTCTACTTAAGAGATCGGACTAAGGTAACAAATGTAGTTGTTAAATACATCATTACGTTAACTATTAAATTATAGAACAAATTAATTTTATTACAAGTCAGGCCTGCTGTGTAATAAATACATGTAGGCTACTAATTAATTAACCACAAGAGTCTACAATGATTAAAAAGTTACCCAGTTCAATCCATGAGTTTAGGAGCATTACATATTAAACCAATTCTCTATATTTATTCATAGTGAGTCCTTCTAATTGAAGGAGATTACTTGAGCATTAGAGGTTGATATTATGACATACTTTCACACTGCAGTGCCGGTTTATTGGAGAGAGTCTTTGTGCAGACGTCACAAGCTGTAGAGTTACTGAAGGATACAGAGACAAACTGATGAGTGCTCTTAATTGCCTTGGTGTTCTATAAACACACAAACCTTCATTCATTAATCAATCAATCAATCAAATAGTTACATATAGTAGGAGATCTGAAAGAGAGAGAGAGAGAGAGAGAGAGAGAGACAGAGAGAGGGAGAGAGAGAACTATGGAAGGTAGATATTCAGTCCTACATAGAAGAAGTAAAGAAACAAGCTATTAATTGACGAAAAAGATAAGAAGTCAAAAGAAGGAACCCACTCTTTTCTGTCGATAGCTGTTGATCTTTGCGAGCACGCTGCCTCGTCTACTCGTCTTGTTCTCTTTATTAGAAAACTTGTGAACCTCCTCCAGGTGACTGATCCGGTTCAGTCTACGACAATTGCACACAATTACTAACTCAGTAATAAATTGCTTCTTCATTACTAACTTAATATAGGCCTAGCATATAGTAGGCTGCAAAGTGTAAAAAACCTACATGTTGAGACATTTGTACTCAATCTGCTTAAATATTTCTGCAATGTAAGCCCATGTTTTTTCATATTTTGTCGTATCTTTTATTTGTAGGCCTATATCATATATCAATTATCTAGTTTTACACTGTCATCTTGACTTGGTAATAAATAACTACTGCTAGATGTAATGACCTCTGGACGTATAAAGAAACAAGTCGGATGTTTCCAGGATGCACAGCTCAAAGCACCATCGGCAACGATTTAAACAGATGAAATATACTTATTAAAAAATGTTAATTAGACTCCATGCTAGATTTAAAAAGTTGATACGGCATAATAGTAATCAATTTCAGATTGTAAAGAATAGCTTATAAATATGGATTTAACAGAATAGATTTCATTCAAAGAATAGATTTAATACACTTGTCGTTACCAAATGTTACTGAATATTCTCATCAACATATCTAGTTTAAGTTAAGGAACAAAGTCGCCAATAAATTCAAAATTAAATGCCATCATGTTCAGTATTGAGAATAAATTCAAACTAAATAAATTAAATAATAGGATAAAATACAAAACAAAACAATATAAAATGTAAAATATGGAACTACTTTGAGAGTTTTTTTCTCTCGAATTCATAAATAGGCTTAGTATTGCACGATAGTTATCTTTTAAATTCACTGATGTTTGATTATGTTTACCTTAGATTAATTTATTTTTCTGTACCTGTATTTATGTTTACCATTCAATTAGGTGCAAATTAACTATATAGATATATATATACTATAGAGTTTTAGTCACCTATTGGTTTAGCAAACAGAAGTCATTGCGATTGATTGATTGATAGATAAATTGACTGATTCATTAATTATAATAGGCCTACTGATTATTTTAGTGGATTGAATTTTTTTGGGATTAAATTATTCATCGATTAGGCTGACTGACTAGTTGATTGATCAACGTGTACCGGGATTAACGAGCGACCTCTTACTCTGTACTCCGGTAGAGGCAGTCGCTCTGTAGATGTTTATTGCGGTTCATTTTTGCGGCTCTTTCAATCTAATTGATCTCGAGTAGCCGGGCCACGAATCATTCCGTTGGTCATTGCCGGATTAAGGTTGGTGGGGCCCCTGGGGCAAACCATGTGGTGGGGCCCTCGATCAATAATTTGTAAGTCGACTGATTTTATATTTTAAGACTTGCTTGAAATAATGTAATCAACTTAACTATGTATGGCTCAACGGTTGAATGGTCTAGTCCCAGCCGGTTCCGTCTTTGACAGTGTCCTTTGATAAGGAAACATAATATGTTAAATTTAGCTTAACAGATTTAACAGCCCCCCCAAAAAATAAATTATCCAGAAACAGGGGTACAATTTTGTCCAGAACCTCATCAGTGTGCACGGTTTCTTTGTGGGGGATGGGAGAAGGTGGGCAAACGTATTCTTATGTGTGGACAATTGCCTCTTCGAAATATTCTTCAATTTTGCTGAAAACAGGCACGAATTTAGTGAGGGGCTGTGGTCCTTCTCAATTTAATAAAAATTGTGTCTTTTAGGCACATTGAAATTCACTTTTTGAAATCTTTCCTCCTCGATTTTGTATTAACATGATACAAATTTGTCAGTGTTCCGCATTAAACAGAAATTTACATATCTGTTTACCTTCGCTCTATCTAAAAATCTGACAAAATTGCGAAAGAGTACTTAGAGTAGCGAGCCTCCCCAAAAATGTTGCTTGTTCATTGCGCGATTATATGAATAAAGAGCCTACATTTGCATTGCGAGCGATGCGAGCAAAATAATTTGTTTAAACTCTTCAATCTCGAGAATTTTGTCCCCTCAACATTTTCTAGATCCGCCTTTGCCTGCAAGCATCGCCATCGATGAAGGATTGAGTCTTGAGACCAGACCAGACTTAATTTTTCCACACCCACCCCCCAATTTCTTTTGACGATAGGCTTTTTCCACTCTCCTTCCCCCCCACCCCCCAAAAAAATCTAATGACGCAGGCTGCGCCATACAGGTAGCCTATGCGAAAGACACACCTGGTGACAACTTATAACCATCAGTATCATGCAGTAATTAACCTAAGTTATGTTTAAAACAGTAGGTCAAACTACTCGTATGAAAGTGACAGCACAATTTAAAAATTTATTTTGTGCAGTAATCACCAACTCAACTCTTCATAATAGTTTGTTGTTTCAGTTAATCATTGCATTTTATTGTGACCAATGGTGTGGGCCCCCATTTTGGTGGGGGCCCTGGGGCAGCTGCCCCATTTGCCCCATGGTTAATGTCCCTGCCGTTGGTAATGAATCGTTTTATTAAAAATCCACAGGGTTGTTGAGACCTTGGAGAAAAAGATTTGCATTAATTGAATGACTAATTGATCGATTTATTGATTGATTGATTGATTGACTCTCAGGAGAATCACCGGACTGTACGCGATGTTATTTCTGCGACATTGGAGTGAGGAACTGGAAAACCTCTCACGAGCCATGGAAAGAGCACGCTCGCTGGAACTGCTCCTGCAAGTTTCTGCTTAAATATAAGACTCAAGAATTTGTCAGAAACCGAAAACTTGGGTCAGTTTTTATGTTTAATTGTTATTTCTTTATTATTATTATTATTACTCTTTTTTTTTTACTCTTCAGCTGTACAAATCTGTTTCCGACCTTGGAGATGTTATATTTAAATCAGCAATACATGTTATCTTATAAAACAAGCATAGCAATTGAAATTCTGCGTTTCATTATCAAGTGGCTGCTTTAATCGGCTTCTACGAAACACGTGCAGCTTTCGGTTGGGATATTGTTGTATTTGCGGGATCCAACACAAACAGTTGTATACTCTATGACTTTTCGACACCTATAATTTAGCCTTAAGTTTGGGTTGGTCCATTTTCAATTTTTCTATTTCTCATGTTAAGTTTGTTGATTGATTGCTTGAAAGAGCAATAGATTAATTAATAAATGCATTGATTAATTGATTGATTGTTAGATCGATCGATCTATCGATTGTTCGTTCGTTCGATCAATCGATCTATCTGATCATTCAATCAGAGTTATTCATTGTAGTGATTGATTGATTTATTGATTGATTGATTGATTTAGCGATCAATCGATCGTTCGTTTGATCGATCGACCGACCGATCGATTGACTGATTGATTGATTGATTGAACATCATAGATGTTTTTTTATTTCTTACGTACAGTTCTCTTCTCGATCTTCTCCAGCACGCCTACTAGAGAATCTCAACCTGGCGGAAAGTTTCTATTCCTACATCTCCCTGGGTGATGAACCCTCCTAGCGTCTGTATTGGGTTGCATGGCTTCTCTGTTCGAATCCCAAGGCTCCTTCATCATTGATGGTCCCTCCCGGCAGCGGATCACTCTCAGTCATCGGTTAGGGACGGATTTTTGATCGGAGGGGGGGCGGTGGGGACAAAGGCCACGGCCACCCTCACCCTCGATCAGCGGCGAACTATATAACAAAATTGAACATTAGATATGCATTTTTTTCCTATTCCGCCCCCGGGCCCCGCCCCTCTGGCCCGTCTCGGTTAAGAATGTCAATCAGGTTGGGCCAGAAATTAATAATGCCTCTTTATGTCAACTCAACATTGCAAAAACACGATAAATTAGTACTCAGTGCGTTGGAGCAAAAAATTCCTGTAAATGTGATGCATTAAGGGGTAAGTTCTGAACTTCGGGTGAGGTTTTTCAAACCAATGGTTCTCTTGTAACTTCCTATTTTCTCCGATATAAAAATTGCTCACTTTATCTATGAGTTGCCTCCGTTTCCTAGTGAACACCCTAGATAAGGAGTGTAGATATTGACCCCAAGTCTCATTTTGTGATATCCGATAAAACGGGCAAATGTTAATTAACGTATGTTACCTACTAACTGGCATATGGATAACGTTATGCATAAGTGAACCAATTAACATCAGAAATGTCGCAAAAATGGGGTTTATTTCAAGTATATTTCTTAATTGCTAAATTAAGAAATATTATATTATTTAAAATATTTTTGGTTTATTGGTTAGATATAGTTTTACCTTATTATCTGATATTGTATAGCAATATCAATGATTCTGAAATAATTTTCAAAATAAAAAATACATTTTGAATTGTGCGTTGGGCCACTTTTGCATAAACCAGCCATCATAGGCTAATACATTACTCCATAGACATTAGCAATAGACTCTGTATTTTCTGAAATAATTTTAACAAGAAATAACTTCGTAGATTGCTGACTGTAGAAATTGATTAAGTAAATGAAATAGATTTTCTAGTAGATTCAAGATAGAAGTAACTTCGCTTTCAAAAATTTATATTTAAAAATTTATATTTTTAAAGTTAAAATTAGTTAAAGTTAAATATTAATGCCTTTTTCTTTAGATTATCAGTAACTTAACTAGTTCGCTTACAAGTTCTGTGGATTTACAAAGGTCAAAGTATTACTGTCACCGGACGCATTGCGTTTTACCTTTGCACAGCTGTCATGATCATAACAGTTCCTGTGAATCATCATAACTTAGACTGTTTTTCATTAAGCTTTTTTGTACAAAGATGCTTGACTCACCATTGTTTATTATCGTTACTGTGTCATTTCACTAGAGCGGCGCTTTATAAAAATACACTTGTTAATTCACTGATTGAATTAATTTTGGTGGGGGGGGGTCTAACTAATTTTGGAACCCCTATATTAAAATTTCATACTATAATTGTCATACAGTCTACGGTGGGTCAGTGTCTGGTAGAATTGATTGTCCTCTAGTTCAAAAGAATGACAGTAGGCTATTACCGATTTCAAAATTGCCCTTTGTAATATATTTATACACATCTCTAAATGTTTTTAAAATGTCAATTCCACCACTAACCATAATCCTAAAAAGAAAGATATAACGAAAATGACAAAAACAATTAGATGTGTAATAGTGTGTATAATTATATTACAAAGGCAGATTTCGCTTCCTGTTGCGATTCAGTCGAAAATATTCTAGGTGGTTCAGTTGTAATAATTTAAGACGTACGGTGTAAATAAATGTGTATACCGGTACGAGTTAATTCAAGCTTAGCTGATAGTTATCATATTAAAATTGTACAAGAACATTAAGTAAAATTGAATATGTCATATATTTTCTAAAAAACTGAAACGGGTTGTGATATTGTTATTGCATTAATTTTATATTTAACGTATGAAATATAATAGAGTTATATTGATAGACCTAAGTATATATCTCTACGTTTGGTTACATAATTATAGTGCGGGTATAGTTACATCTGAATATTAAAATAATTGTATGTTTTGATAGGCGTTAGTGAACTTAGAAAGTCAGTTGGGCATTAGTCAGGGATTTCGAATATTGAACTGTATAAGTAAATCATTTAGGCATTGGTCAGGGATTTAGAATATTGAACTTTATAAGTACCGGCAAGTCATTTAGGCTTTAATCTGGGAATAAGAATATTGAACTTTATATTGTAATATTTATCTAATAGACAAAACCTGATATCAATTGCTCATGCTGGTAACATTTATTTGTGTATCGTTCCTTGAGTTAAGGTTAAGTATTAGAATGAGTTTGGATCTCGTTTTCTGTTCAGTCTGTGCATTCCAAGTGTGTTCTGGTTTGTATAGACAGTGTGGGATTTGCCGGGGAAGGAGGGTTCAACCCCCCACTGTAAATCCTGACCCCCCCCCCCTTCCGAGAAAATATTTTATCTGGGGGGGGGTTGGCGCCAACCCTCCCCCTCCACCTA
>JAQFZF010004875.1:0-10288 GCA_034695365.1 Enchytraeus norvegicus
AAACTTTTTTTTCAAACAAAATTTGTTTTCAGGGTTACAAATGGCCTCAGAAACTATCATGCGTTACTGCACTTTCAAATAAAAGTGTCTATTGTTACAACCCTATTAGTAATGGGATTAGTATGAGCCGCCATTAATCTTTCGGCTGAGCCTTAAAGACCCAGTCCCGAAGTAAGATATGCGAACTCCACAGGTTCTTAGAATAAAGTTTCTCTGAGTCGCTGGGGCTTCCCAGCTGGCTTCACCAGATGGCGAGATCGCCGAGATTTGTTGTAAAATTTGGCTAGCTGGTTGCAGCCGCCAGTGCATGTCTTGGTAATTTATGAATTTTTGACATAGGCTATTGATTGCTGAATCGGAATGTCGGCATTTAATAATGTTTGTGGTAAAGCTGATTATGAAATTATGATCTTATAAATAAGCATTGGTCACCGAATAAATTTTCAGCTTGAATAAATTTGCAATGTGCCATATAGGATTTATTAAAGACATTCCTGCAGTATTCAGCGGCATGCAGCGCACAGTTGTATTGCTTATAAATAACTACCAAATAACATTATTTGTATTTATGTCTAGTATGTTATGGATAAGACAGAGCCTCCTGGTTGGGTTTTTGATTGTGTGATTTTTGGGTTTCTCCTAGGCAGCTTAGTGTTAACGTGCTTCTAACCTATGAACATGTAATGAAATGTGATGCACATATTATGAACAAGTTAAAGCTAAACACAGGATAACAAGAACAGAAAGTACAAGGCAGCTAACATTGTGAACTAGAGACACGTTAAGTAGAAGCAATTTGGACGAACGCTTCAACACCAGTAGTTTCATCTGCCCGATTTTTTTAAGGTTCTGCACAATTATCACGATAGGTAGGCTTATACAGAACAAAGCTCGACAAGAGTAAGACATATTCAAGAAGCTTCACACTTTTCAAATGCATGCTAAAGAGACTCAATTTGGTATCGCCTCATTCAAGCTTGTTCGAAACGAAAAACGTTCTGCCATAAAACTCGCTATTTTCAATAATTGAAATGGCATTACTTAAGATCAGAGATCAAATCAGATCAGAGCCCGTGCAATATTCATGGACACATTGCACCAAGTTGCTGCACGTCAGTTGAACATAAAATAAGCCCGGAACGCTATATCAGCTATAAAGAGCAAGATACATGTATATCTCTATATAAATGAGATATAAAAAAATGTCAAATCGATAAGGAAGAAAAAACACAGTTGCTTCAAAAGTAGATATAAACTTATGCAAACTGATATCGAAGAAGACCATATGTAGGCTTAATGAAGATATGTAAATTGCCTCTTTACTAATTTCAAATATTTGTTTTCCATATATCCTGCGCACTCGTTTTATCATCAACTGATGTGAAGCAGCAGTGTCCAGTGTGCCGCTAGGCATCATACGGATTGCTCCTTGATACAAGAGAAACGCCTTTTCATTTATTGATACTTTTGCAAGTTCTATGGCAGGAACATATTTCGTTTCGAACAAGCTTGAATGAGGCGATATTAGATGGAATCACTTTAGTTCGTATTAGAAAACTTTGAAATTCCTTCAAGTAAGAGTCTTGCTCGTGTTGAGTTTTGTACTTTGTGAGCTTTCAGGAGCTTCATGTAGGCTATACTTAGAATTGTGTAATTGAAATTATATAATAGTGCAGCAGCTTAAAAACTCGAACAGGTGAAACTACCTGTTCAATGTTCATAATATGTGCATAACAATTCATAACATGTATTGTTCATAGGTTGAAAGCACGTTAACACTACGCTGGTTAGGAGAAACTGAAAATCACACAATCAAAAACACTTCCAGGAAGATCTGACTTATCCATAACATACTAAACATACATACAAATAAATTAAATGTTGTATTAATATACATTGTCATCCATCAACAGAAAAATTCTGTTATAATTATAGGCTAGTTATTTATAAGCAACTGCGTGCATACAACTGCGTGCTGCTTGTGGGTGGAATACAGCAGGAATGTATTTATAAATCCTATACGGCATATTTGCAAATTTATTCACGCTGAAAAATTATTCAGTGAAATATTTTTATTGAAATGATCATAATCTCACAATCAGCTCTACCATAAACATTATTAAATACCGACATTCCGATTCAGTAATCAATAGCCTATGTCAACAATTCATAAATTATCAAGACATGCACTAGCGGCTGCAATTATGGCTATCCGAATTTGAAAACGAATATCGGGGATCTCGCCATCTGGTGAGATCCATAGTATACGTTATTAATATAGCTAACGCACATAACTACTTGAATGTTGATTTTACTATTGTAATTTTTCTAAATGTGTGATCATAAAATGAGTAATTTTGGTAGAAAAATAATAGAAAACAATACATCAGTTTCTAACGTTTTTTGCAATTTGGAAATTATTTTTCAAGTTCTAGGGTGGTCTGGCATTCTTGCAGTTGACGTTTCTGTGTTCAGTGGATGATTTTAAATATCTAGCACTGATATTAGATTTAATGTATGTTTAATATAATTATTTTGAGCAAAATAATGTAAAAAATGGTATAAAACGCTAATAGCACTGTCTCAAAGTCCTACCCCCCTGCCGTTCAGAGTCGTTGCGGAGGTGAAAGACTTCACACAATCTCGCTGAAACTTTCCAATATTACTTATTATATATAGTGACAACTTTATAGTGCTATTATGAGTTGAATTCCAAGAATTAATAAATATTTGACAAATACGATCCACCCTATTGTACAATGTACAATGTACATGTTCATGAAAGCTTATCATTGTTATTTTTTTTAATCAATATATGTGCTATAGCCTATGCAGTATGTGCACAGGTCATAAACTTAGAGCAAATATACAAAATGGCTGTTCCTAAGTGTAGCAACACGTAAGTACACAGAAGTTTTGCTTTTTGGACAATCTATTGATGCGATTCGAGGTCTATAACTGCCAGTGGAAGGATTATTTTATCTTTTTTGGAATGGAAAAGCTTTACTAAATGAGGCATCGGGTATTGTAATCCGTGAGGTGATGTCATTGTGGGAGATGGCCGCAATACCGACAAAGGTAATCTACTACTCTGAGCCGAAGGTTGTGAGGGAGTATGACAGATGTCGTCGTTTCCAGAAATGCTGCCCCCAGCAATCGAGGCCACATGTGGAAAAGGAACTCATCTTGACAGACGAGTTGTATAATGTATATTCTGTTTGACATTGCACATTCCTCCGCACCTGGGCCACCCACCTTTCAGAGAGACCAATAATTTCTGTTAGCTCAGTACAAGAAGGGGAGACAAGGTTTTATGTCTGTTGTGGACAAACAATTTTACAAGCAGGAGACTAGAATATGACTGAAGAAGGCGGCAGAGAAACGATCACAAATGCATAAGGAAATCGTCTCAATTAATTCGCGCAGAATCCGATTTATGCAGCTGGTGCTCTCAATGTAGCTAGATTGATGGCTTGTGTCATCTATGCACTCAAGCTATAACTCTTCCGCTCACATTTTGTCATGACGAGGCTGGAATGTAACGATTAGCTGGTTTTTGCGTCAGCGTCTATGCCAATACATCGTTAGAGGCAACCGAAGCTACCGCTGCATCAGGCATTGCCTACTGAAGAAGCGTTTATTATATGATGACAAATGAACCTCAGAGGCAGCGCTTACAGCTTTCTCTCGGCAGCAGTGGTTCGAATTATTGGTGGGGTTGTCATATTATGAATCCAATAGGTGTCTGTCAGCTAAGCGGGATTTTGTGAAGGCCTAGACATTGAATGATCTGATATCGTGCTGAAATGGATTGAAGCCTACGTGTCTTAAGCCGCTTTCAGTTCCAAATCGGTGGATGATTTTATCACTCGTAAGTTTTGTTCCTTCTATGACCAATTTGGCCCGAGTTCTGATATTCCAACCGTCGATCCCAGCGAGTGGAAACTAATGCGATAATTATCAAGCATGCGTTGACTTTGTTCGTGTACGATGAAGCGTTTATGATGCTGCAAAGAATAGTGTATCACATGTGCAGACTGCAGAGCTATAACAATTCGCTGGAAAAGAACTAGGACCAAAAACAATACACTATATGCTGCAGGTTTTCAAACAGCATCTGCAAAACTTTCCTGATGCCACGAATGCGGCAGTACATTAAAGTATATTTAATGAAAAACTGCAGTTTTAAATGTACATGTAGATATAACTGAGAAATGTTTTTTTCTGCATTTGAAATATGTCTTTATAACATGTAATGACACTTTGAACTTCTTAAATGTAATTTCAGTGGAGTCTAATATTAATGTAAAATGTATTACTAGGCCTATATAGCCTAAAAAAGTTACGTTAATATGGAAAACTTCCCGGGTGATGTGGCACCATCAATTGTCGTCCGATTTGGCCGAAATATTTTTTAGATCACTTTCTCAACATATATAACAATATTATGGGTCAAGAGTAGAGCATTTAAAAACTTCATTTTTAAGGAACACCCTAATGTCAGGAAAAATAAACCCTCTAGTGATATTTCATTAACTTCGTCAAAAACGGAAGATTTCTTCAAAATATTCCACCACAGTTTAGAGGAGATAGCCCAATATCTAACCTTCAAATTTGGTGAACTTATATAAAAAATAAATACATGTAAGTTGCAGAGTTTCTAAAAGAAAATATGTAGATAGCCTCTTGTGGCAAAATCGGCCCAGATTGCCTCCAACACAAGTCCTGACTTCAGCTATTTTAGAGTGAACCTTAACACAGCTTCAGACGTGGTAGTAGATAAGATGGAGGTCAGATGATTTTGGTGGTCAGTCATACATTTTGGCGAAATTCTAAATCTGCTATTCGATCCTTTCTAGTGTCATCGTTATTTTAATAAGATTCTTTAATTAATTTTTTCTGCTTGTTTCATTGAAACTTTATCAATGAAAGAAGCAGAAATAATTAATATTTTTCTGCTATAATATTTTTCTACCAAACTTTGAGGATATAATGTCAAATTATATCCTATAGAAATCTTAAAATATTTAGAAAATAACTTGCGTTTTGACGTCATAATGGAGATTTTGTTAGTATTTTTTTTCAGACAGAGTGACTAAGATAAGTTGCAATCTAAGAGTCAGGTGATTTGTGTTGGCCTACACATGTAGCCTACAACTGTAAGTGAAAATAAACAAAATGTCTTTTAGTAGTAAATTAAGGAGGCCTAACTTAGTTTTACAACTAAAATATAGTTAGAGCAAAATGATTGACTACTCAAAAGAATTTGAAGTTAGATAAAAGTTTAACTACGGTACCCAAAAGTAGTTAACTTCCGGTAGTAGGCTAGTTAAACTAATCAAAAGTTGTTAGCAAGAAAATGCCTTCTGAATATTGTTAGTAGGCCTAGAAGCGCCTCAAATTTTATTTTGTAGTCCTACATTACTCCTTTGGCGCCTGTGTTTTTGAACCAATTGGTTCAAAGTAGGCAATAGTATAGACTAATGAATCTATATGGACTTATACTTTGCTACGAAACCCTTTCGGCCTATTATTATAAATTGAAAATTGTGCTTTGAAGTAGTACAGTGGCAACTCAAGCTATAGGCACGGGGGCGGCTCGAATCGCGCCCCCTTCCTGAGACATTGAGACATATTTTTTATAAAGCCTAGCACTTTTTAAAATTACAACTACATGGGTTGGTCACATGCATTGA
The DNA here is from genome assembly GCA_034695365.1 of Enchytraeus norvegicus. Lineage (NCBI taxonomy): Eukaryota > Metazoa > Annelida > Clitellata > Enchytraeida > Enchytraeidae > Enchytraeus > Enchytraeus norvegicus. The sequence continues at coordinate 5,697 of JAQFZF010004875.1, forward strand.
CACTATAACATACAGGTTGAAATAAGGTAAGACGGGGCACTTTCAATTGAAATGCTTATAATATATCCCTTGTTTTTAAAGATATGTGAACGATTCTAAAACAGGATCATTGGAAATTTCCTGTAGATTAAAACTAGTGCACCTTTATGTTCGAGTTACCCGGGCAAGTAGGGACAAATTGCGATTAAAGACAAGCAATCAGAAATCCCGTCTTACCCGACAATTCAGGGAGATGGGACACTATTGTGGATAATATGGGACACTGTTTTATACTGTAAATATCATCCATATTCCAAAACTAATTTCAACACTTGATAAACTAAACACTACATTTGAATAGCAATATGTAAATACGAAATCTTACTATGCACAAGTCATACATAAAATAAATAAAAAATTGAATATAATGTACATCCCAAGCCAATACATTATCCAAAGTCGACTTCAATGATGAATAAAGAAGGAAATAAAAATAGGCTTATTAAGCTAGTTGCTACAAATTATATGAATGCAGTCTCTTATCTTATTTATAAGTAAACTTACACCTGGTCCATTCTTGCAAGTCTTAACTATAATTCACACATTACTGGTTTAACGTCCATTCATCAACTGGTTTCATCATTTTATGACGATAATATAATTGATATATCAGACAGCACGATAATGCAATACCAGCCATTTCTGCAATCTTAATAGTTTATATACACAGGTCTTTTAATAAAATTGCCGCACGACTATAGCCTAATGGAACCATGTTTCATTGGTCAACATCGTAATACTATCAGTAGAAATTCCCAATACATTTGCATTATTTTTCTCAATTTGGCCGATGTTCAGCTTCTCTGGAAGTAGTAGCATAGGTCTATAATGATTGCATTTGATTTGTTGATTTCTACACTTGTGGCCGGCCTAGCTATATTAAATATTTGCCTTGGCTGCTGGTCAACACATTGACATTTCTTCCGTTATTCCTCTTGATCAAGAGTAGCAAGGCTTTCCTCTGAATTCACAACGTCCATCACTGATTTCCGTTTCCTCTTTTGAGCGGTTGGCCTACAGCTGTGTGGCACGCGAATAGTAGGATATCGCTGATTGAAACTTTCTCTGAGTCCCAAGTTTTGGCTATTTAGAGTTTTCAGAGTTTGTATTGGATGCTGATTGGCTGAGAGCTCCAGCTGCGCTAGTGTATACTGTATACCGTACAGTGACTAATTGTATGCTTTCAGATTGTCCCATGTTACACGCCATGAAAAATGTATATTGTCCCAACTAACACGACGAAATTCAACTTTTTGATAAGATGGGACACTTTTTGAAATGCCAATAACAAATAAAATAAAAGGGGGATCGTTGAAATTAGGCAGCCCAAATTTGGTGCATGAAATAAGTATTAAGAATAAGTTGCACATTTATTATAATCGATGCCCAGTAGCCTCTACCTCAAAATCTTAAATTCTAACATACATACTCAACTACTTCATGCTACCAGTGAGAACAATTTAGATTCTTTTTCGAATGTTTGAATTTTCCTTGCTTCGCTGACACAAGCGTATCAATTGAATTTTCGTAAAAAATTGACAGATATCGACAAAAATGTTCAAGCAATAATGCGAAGTTGTTGCGTTGTCTTTATCTTAACCGCAGGCTGAGATATTTGACATTAAACTTAGATGTCCCATCTTAAACAGTATCACGTTTTACGCTATTTCACCCTAGGCCTAAAGTGTATTGACCAGATGTCTAGATCAAGATCCAAGTTTGATAGCATTAGCCTAAATGCCTCGATCTGTGAGTCTATGTATCAGGTACGGATACATACTATTCTCTAGGGGCGGGCCAAATTAACCAGAAAATACCAGTGGCAGATAAATACCAGTAGCTCGTAAAATTTATCTGAAAATACCTGATTCCCGGCATTCTCTAAACCAGAAACTAGTGAAAACTATCCGAAGCTGGTTGTTTTTTTACTTTGCTTGGGAGGGGGGCGATCGCCCACTCTGGATCTGACATTTCTATGTATACAGCGTATCAAGATGGGTGAATAATACACTGTATAGGCTAATACGAATACAATGCGTATTTAGGAGCGGAAGGGAATGGGGGTATGATCCCTCGATAGGCCTATATCTGAAATAGGGCGGAAGGACTATTCATCCTCCTCAATTTGAGGTCGACGCTACAACACTAGGCTACATGTTTCCGCGGCACTTTCAGAGACATGGCATTCAAAAGTACAAAAGATAAATTTTTATTGTTTTTTAAATATAAAATTAAGGGTAACATAAAGGCATGCCCTTGCACTAATTCCACTTCATCAAGTTCTCGGAGAAGATTATTTAAACATGTAATTTTGCAACCCTCTGGCGAAATAAATACCTTTCTAATGTCAAAAGTAACGGAAGAGCCCGGGATTAGAGCCCTGCGCGGGTACTCAGTTGGGTAACCTCAACCTCCCCTCCGCATTGTCATTTTAACCGCAACCTCCCCTCCTGCATATCCATTCCCCGCAACTTTCCCTCAACCGGAGAGTCAGTACCCTCAACCTTCACTCACCTCACAGAAAATCCCCCTCAAACTTTTATCACGCCCCGATGAAATTCTCATCAAGTCAAATATTTGAGTCTCAGACATGTTGGTTTGACTAAATTACTTGGTTAGCTGCATGCAGTAGCGGTTCTTTGCCCGAAGTAAGGGGGGGGGGGCTATGAACCGACGCTGGATTGATTTTCTTCAGGCCCCAGGATTTATCATGAGTAGCAGGATGTAATACTTTACCATTCACTGTTCACAGGCAGTTAACAGAAGAGCCTCGGATATACCTAGTATATAGGGGCGCTATAAAATGACATTATGTAGTGTATTGTATTGTATAATGCTCAATTGGAGCTCAGAATTAGGTATCGGATTTGACCCTAACTTGTTCCACTAGCAAGGGTTGCATCTCCGGCTCCTGGCATAGGCGACATAATGTCAAACAAGCACCGGATGCCTAGGGCGCCAAATTTTAGGGGGCGCCACATATGTGAAAATGATGATATTGCTGTAAATCCATAAGAAAATTTCAAAACCAATTTCTTCTTTGCAATTTTGGATACAACCATCCAGTCTGTTCGGATTTTAGATTTGTGTATAACATAAAGAATCTGTCAAAACCACCGTAAGATAATTCGTTGAAGAAATGCCAACATTTGGAAATAATATTGAGAAACAAGGAAATCAGATATGGAATATTTACAGTTCTATGGTGCACTTCACTGTATTTCTCACCGTACGGAATCGGAAGAACTAAACAGTCCATATCAAATTTTGAAGTATCTCTACAAAAATGGAATGTGAGAAATTTTCTCCAACTTGACAGTTGTATTAAGAATAATTCTAATACGCCCGTAACTGTTTGCATCAGGGGAATGCAGTTTTTCTAAACTAAAGCTAATAGAAAAATTTCTTCGAACGTTAATGCCACAGAGTCATTTGATTAATATGTCAATCCTATCTATAGAAAAAGAAATCGCAGTCTCACTCTGCAAAAGAAATTGACCTTACCTTAATTGTACGTGAATTTTCGGAAGCCAAGGCAAGACGAGTCAAATTTCAAAATAGTATGAATCTTAATTATGATTTTCCGACTGTGTATGCCTACTATTACTGTCGCTTTCAAACCAAAGGTTTACTATTATAATAGGTCTGTACTAAGTATCTGGACAAATAGTGTATCATTGACATCCCAATTAGGCTAGTAGTGATATAGTAATCGATTAAACACGATGGTTTTGAGTTGATTAATGACAGCCAAGCACGTACGCAGCGAGGATTCTACCTCCGTACCTTACGTGACTTTCGGATCAGCACGTAATCTTCGGCACCGTGTGACCGCTGACGCGTCGTAAACGCAGTTTCCGCCAGCGGTATCAGAGATACGTGAGTTTCTGATAAGCGCGACCGTGAGACCGGAGTCGTACCACACGCTGAGCCCGCAGAAACGATTGCATATTTTTTGTATGATTATCACTCCATCTTTTTCTCTAAATATGTGTTAATATGCTAGTATAACTCTCCGTATGTGTACTATGCACGTTTGTATGTGTGACGTGCGCGACCGTATGCGTATTGTACGCTCCTGGCCCTATTTTAGATCCTATAAAAACTGCGCGAGCAGATCGTTTCTTCATTCGCAAACTAATTTCACACCATGGTCACTATTCAGGTATTCACATGTTATTTCACGTCATATATTATATGTAGGATTTAGAATATTATATTTCTTTATCATTCGAAATATTCGCAATATTAAGTCGGAAATATTTGGTAAAACTTGGTAGGAATCACCACATTATTTTTTTATATTATATGTATGAGTTAGAATATAAAGTCGGATATATTTCCAAAACTTAGTAAAATTTGCCATATCATTCTTAAGAACATTACTACGAAAACGTTCTACCGCCTATTGTAATATACTACTTGTTCTGGTTGTAGAAATATAGCTTGGGTAACAATCGCTACGTAAGCGCTAGTAAGTTTAAAGGAAAAATATACGTACACGTACGTCAATTCGACGAGCTCGGTGGATTCTCCACTCTCAACGGCCTATC
>JAQFZF010004876.1:0-10287 GCA_034695365.1 Enchytraeus norvegicus
ACATTCATTTTCGTGCCTAGTCGTATATTGTGATTATGGAAGATGTTAGTTAGTTGGTTTGTTTGTTTGTCAATAACAAATATCAATGTTGAAAATATATATATATAAATGTTTGAAGATACATATATAAGTGTTGAAAATAAAGAGCGTAATTTGTGTGAGCGGAGCAAGCAAAAAGAAATTGGACTCTTCGCTACAAATGTTGGCCCCCGCTCAAAATTATCTAGATCCACCACTGTTCATCAGGATTTTACCAGTATTTCAGAATACGAATTAACATGTAAAGAAATACCAAGAAGTTGAGTGGGGGGCACGTGCCCCAATGGGAGTGACGTTACTGCGCAGATAGTGTAGAATAAATTAGGTTTAGGGTTGGGGTAGAGGTTAGGCCTACCCTAACCTAAAACCATACCATAACTCTAACACAACAAGTAAATAGAATGACACTGGCACGTCTCATTGCCAGAGCCAAATATTTAACCAGATTCCTGATAAATAATACTAGTTAGGTCTTTAAGGATAGCTGCATCCGTTAAAATTGTTTACATTTGAGGCCAGCATCATGTGACTATTCTGGGCTCCTCCCACAGCCTCCCAGCTCCCCCATTGGTTAAGCTAACTGGGTGCTTAGCCAATGATTGAGCTGGAAGGAGATCAGAATGGTCACGTGACCCGGTTTCCAATGTAAACATTCATAATGCGGTCAGCTAGCCCTAAATACCTAGTTTCATGGCTTCTGGGTGTCTGGGACGATCGACCTCTAGTCACCTCCTTGGAACTTCCACTGGCACACATGGACTAGCCCCTCACCCTGATTCCAACTCGTAAACGAAAATTTTGAGATAATCCAATTATAGGAACCAGACCACTGTACATACAGTATATTTGAAATATAACCCAGTTAAATTAAGTTGAGTGCCATATAGGGAGCCTCCAATGAGACCAGAGTCATTTTCAATTGGAACTCGAAACCTTGACCTACTGCTTGCCAAGCAAGTATGCTAGCATATTGATGCACACTAGATCCTCTCACTTGCAATCTACTCACTTCGACAAGTTCTGCCTCAGTAACCAAGTGCACTGCATTTTATGGGCAATTAGATTGTATTTGTGGCTCAAACCCTCCAAATAGCTTATATCAAACAGCCAACCATTAGTTTTTTATAATTCATGCACGGAACTGTAATAAGTTACATTGTAATTAGGTCATTGGAATCATGTATTTGATAATATTGTACATATATAGGTCAATAGAAGAATGTAGGTTAATGCAGTTCGCTGGATTATAAAACCTTAAAGAATTAATATGATTTCTTGTTATAAGAGCTAGCAGACCTCGGTTATAAATTTCTGTGATTTAATTTGTTAAGATTTAAGAGAATTTATAAGATTTGTGAGCATAGGATTTAAAGGAATATATCTGCGACCACTCAGATACTGATACTGGATACGTTGAGTTGATGGCGGTTGAAGTGCTCGCCGCTAACATCAGTAGACTTGTGTCCAGCACGATGGCCACAACTGAAGAGATTACGATGAGCAAGAAACAAGAGCTGCCACATGTTCTATACCTGGGTATGATCGGTAGATCACCGAGAGATCCACTCAATGGATTTGTAGACATGTGGTATCACGTGTTTCTATGGTCTCTATTCTCTTCTATCACTGTACATCTCGTCGCTGCCTCCATTGCTTTCATTCGTCTCCGTAAACACAGGATCGGCCGATTCGTTCCTCTCATCATCATCGTCGTAGGGTTTCTGACTCCTATAACCGTCGGAGCTATTACCAGTGCAGCGATATCTGGTGTGTACAGGGCCTCGGGGTTTGTCATGGAGCCGCTGTTCGCTCTCGTGTGGGGAGTGGGACAAACCATTGTTCTTATCTTTATCTCATTTACAAGGATATTAGCGACACTATAACCGCTTGCTGATTCTTATTTGATCATCTCATTTATAAGGATATTAGCAGCAACACTATAGCTGCTCGTTGACTGTCATTTGGTCATGTCGCATAGTGCTAACCTTTATAACATCTTCATAGGAGATTGATACATCATCATCATCATAGGAGGTACATCATAGGAGGTACATCATAGGAGGTACATCATAGGAGGTACATCATAGGAGGTACATCATAGGAGATACATCATAGGAGGTACATCATAGGAGGTACATCATAGGAGGTACATCATAGGAGATACATCATAGGAGATTGATACATCATACAAGTCACTATCCTTCATCCGCAAGAAATTAGGCTTTGCTGTTGGTTTTCTGTTCTCAATAACTTTGGAAATATTTAGATAAATTTTAGCTTCTCAGAGGAGTCGACAGATTACAGCAAACTGTGGAGCTTGGTACATAGGCATTATTTTGTATATATACTTGGATTATAATCATGGATTGTTATAATAGGCAAATATACTCTAGGCCTAATTGTTTTATTTCCAATGAGAATTGGGCTGTTAATTGATCGAGGAGGAGCTTAGGTTAGAAAGTTTTCCAATGTTGAAACCAAGATTCTGTGCAGTAGATTGATTGATAGTTCTTGTCAATTGCGAATATAAGGAGGTTGTGTATAATGGCAGATCAGGAAAAATATATTGTACCTTCAACTGCTCATGTTCAACGCACTTCGTCTTTTAGACATAAGTTAGTTGTAACTTATTGATAAGTCATAGCTCTATTGATTGGTCTGGATACTTCATCACACGTTGTTTCTACAGTAGCCTACATTTCTAATTCAACGTACTCCATCTCTCATTCAACCGACTTAACCTCTGAGAACACCTTCTTCACTCTGACCGAATCAACTTGATCAACCTACATTCCTACACTCATTCAACCTACTCCAGCTCTCCTTGACAACTTCAACATACTCGATCTCTTATTGAAACATGGAAGGTAGTTAGATTATTAATAATTGATTATTTTCTCTGCTAATAACATCTAGCTAGTACAATTAGGGTTGGGTTTCTGATGTCTGAAATCCAATTCTTACTAAACTATGGTTTAAATCGGAGTAATCTGACCAGTTTAAACCATAATTTTGAACTTAATTGGGTCTAATAAAGGAGCTCTGTGATTATTCTAAATTGTCTTGCCTGTATACCTGTTTAACTTTGTAGTGTAATGTTTGTACTATTTGTTATTATTGCTGTTCTTTAATTTGTATATCATATTGCGGTTGTCAATATGAGTAATAAACAGATATTCTATTCTATGGATTACTGTATGATATAATACAGAATCCTATGTCTAACTAATGATCTAGCTAAACGAATATAGAATGATCAACTTGAAGTTATAAATTTGTATATTCAAGACTTTAACCTTTCACTAATGCACAATGTTTCTGAATATTGCAGCTCATATAGTCATTACGAGCTAGGTTTCGTAGAAGCCGACTAACGCAGTCACTGAGGAAGGATAGGATACCCACCTCAGAAAGCAAATTATCTTTATGTAAATATGACTTACAAACGATTTAGTTTATGCCATGGCCCTGCACTGAGTCAGGGCACTGAGAGAGAGAGAGAAAGAGATTGTCATTAAAGTATGTAATATATAATGCACAGTTGTCAAAACAATAAATGTAATGTTGTCAATATGAAAAGTAAATTGATATTTATATCTTGCATTCAATCAATAACAATGTACTCTTACTAGCAACAAATTGAGTTCAATTATTGACTTGTTTGGTTAAGTTATTAGCGGTGCTCATTTACTATTTTCATATTTTGTTCTCAGCGTTTTGGGGAATCAACTAGTTTTATTTGCATGTATAACATTGTATATGTTGTCATTTAAAGATGACTGATAATCCTTGTCTTGTGACGAAATAGGTGTTAAATATAAATATTATATGTTTGTGACATAGTACTATATATACATTGTACATGTATGTCAATCATTGGCTTATAAATGTGCATTTATAGAGTGCAGCTCTTGCGTATGCAAATACCACGTTAGCTCGAAACGGTCAATGGAGGGTCAATTAGCCACGATTATCAATCAATAAATCAATGCGAATTTAATGTCTCTTCATCTGAGGACGAATTTAGGGACTATACATGTTTAACGCCTATTGTTAAATTATGTAATATTAATTTGCTTTACAATAGTATTAATGCCTTGTATTTTAATACTAAATTTAATTTTACAACTAAACGTAACTTTTATATAATACAATTATATATATTAGATGTTATATTTTGTAATATTTTAGTTGAGCTGTGACGGTTGTGGCATTCAGTCTCCGATGCACTAGGAAAACTAGGAAGTTGTTGTTACTCACCCCGGGATGCGGCCATCACTAGGAACTCAGCAGAAGACACAGCACAATGTAGTGGGCAGTGGCGTAACCATGGGCCAGCAGGGCTCGCAGATACGGGGGGGGGGGGGGGTCGAGTGTATTTTAGGAGTAATTTTGTTAACGTTTGTCAATTTTTCTAGAAATCGAAATAAAGTTCAGTTAATGTGAAATCTATCAGCAACAGAGGCCTTGACCTTGCCCCACTAATAGCTGTAAATTTGAGGAGTATTAAAAATATTCTTGAGGTGTGGGGGTCCATTCTGGAGCCCACAATTTGAAGTTAGGCCACTGGTAGTGGGGTGCCCTGGGTCTTCTCTGTGCGTGGGGGATAATTACTCTGTTTACAAAATGTTAACTTGTTGGTAGCATTCATAATGTAGACTATAATACTACATGTGATGATCCCTGACATCGCCTTCGAAAAAAAACGGACGTGTAATCATCATTGTATTGTATTGATGATGTTTGAAATTAAAATCCTGATGACGGATTACGGCCATTGATAAATTTAAACAATACAATTAATTTGGTTCACAGTCTAAAGAATTGCAAGAAATTCTTTTCGCCAGAGATCACTACTGGTAGTATATAGTTAAATATAGTAACTCCTGTCATAATAGAAGACACCAGTGTCATCTGCTGAGTGCAGGAGGTTTTTTGAGAAAAACTCGCTCAGTAATAAATTGATGCCAGCACCTTTGATAGGCGTAAATTAGTTACTTTCTGCTGGTGAAGTGATAAATTTTCCTGGTCTTACTTCTGTGTTATGTTAAGTTAAATTAAATTGATTTAGTAATAATTGATTTTATTCACAGCCATACTTTCTTACTAAGGAAGTTGACAATTTTTTTATGTGAGTGTGTACTACGTAGAGACCTGTTTATTTATATGCAACTTGTGATTAGCCAGCCAGCATACATGTACATTGCACTACGTGGGACTGCTAGAATCACTATTAATCCATTGCTTTTCAGTCACTGAGGAAGGCCATGGAAACCAGCTCCGACGCCATGATTTTTTTATTAAGACTACCTATCCAGTGCTCTGCCACGTGGCAGGTCCAAGGCAAAAATTCATACACACAGTCAACTATATCGCTCTTTAATGAGCACTCCACCGACCAACCCAATGAATCAGTCTCATCACAAAGGCTTTGCCTTTTCCACACCTAAAATGATGATGCCTTTGTTCAAGCAAAATAAAGGTTTCTGTGGTGGTTTTCCATTGCCTTACTCAGTATCTCTCGTTAGTCGGCTCTTACGAACCACGTGCAGTTATCGGTTGGACTATTCTCAAATATCCCGGACCCAACACAGAAATTATTAAGACTAAGGCATCATGTAAAACCTTTGAAGGGATACATTTATTAGGTTGATCAATGGTGTGCTCATTTCGTCCCTGACATCGCTCTCGGGTGAGGAATAGGACGTTAAATCCTCATTGTATTGTATTGTAATAATATTGATATCAAGCTTCAAGAACTGTAATATTGAGTATTGATTATTATTGAGTATGGACACTAGGCTACTGCTATTGTTTATTTTTGCACAGCATAGACACGTTTATGGTTTATGGTAAGTTGGTAACTTTTTTTAAATAGGGCCTACAAGCTTATTCATTATGGGCCCATAAATATAATGATGATATTGCGTCCGTTTTCCCCACGCTAAGGCGATGTCAGAGTCTTCTAGATGATTTTAAATATATATGCATAGGCTAATATTATGCAGATCAGTTTGTAATTAGGTAGGCTAAGCTTACTGGTTATGAATAATCAAATAGAGGAAGATAGAAAATAATGATTATCACAAAAGTTTCTCAAGTAGCCTAGTTATGAGTGCAAATCATGTTAACATATAAGGGCAGCTGTATGACCTCTGAGGAATAGACATGTATTGGCTTGTAATAACCTAGTTGGAGCAATAAAAATACTGCCCACTGGGCATGCTCCGTGGTATCTAGGTAAAAGGTCAGGTTGATTAAATCACTAGTCTTAGCATATAAATACATGGGAACTGCATCATTTTTATATTATTTTGATCAAATGTGTTGATTTCGTAAGTTTATATTTAATAACATTTATTGGTACAGGTGTTTTAACTGTTTGCATATATGACTCTGTGGTTAAAATTTGTGTGAAACTCCTGAAAAAATTATTTTATGATAAAAACTGTTTGTTTATCATTGATTAGATGCGTAACTAATCAACTTAGCTTGCATAGCAACAGAACCACGGACCTCTTAGAATTACTTGATTCTAATTAGCCTATTATCACAGCATTCGTATACATGTAGCTAGCAAAAAAACATGCCTGCATATAGTGTAATTAATCACAAGCATGCATATAGCTAGAAAACACATGTAATTAATCACAAGCATGCATATAGCTAGAAAACACATGTAATTAATCACAAGCATGTAAATGGCTAGAAAACACATGTAATTAATCACAAGCATGCATATAGCTAGAAAACACATGTAATTAATCACAAGCATGCAAATAGCTAACAAAAAAAGCATGCCTGCAAACATGCAATTTAATCACACGCATGCTGCATGCATATAGCTAGCAAACATATGTAATTAATCGCCAGCATGCTTATAATCACAAGCAATGTCAAACATGCCTAAACTATAGCCTGTAAACAGTGCCAAACCCTGCCATTCTTAACTTAATGGCCAATATATAACGTTAATTTATAACCTTCCAATTTGTAACTATTTAGTATATCTTAATAGATATTCTATAAAAATGTCATCCCATTCACCCATTGTCATTTAAAATTCATGAAATGTCTGTGATACTCTGGTGTTCGTTGAGAGCATTGATTTGACTAATTTTTTGTGTAGTCTACAATACAACGTTCTAGAGCCTACCGTATATAAGTCTAATGTCTGCTTCCGTACCCATTGATACTCTCGGAGACGGACCCGGTTGGGACCGTCACCCGACTTGAACCCATGGCCTCCTGAATAATGCAGTGCATATCGAGCAAGCGTTCTACCGATTACGCTATCCAACTGGGACTGTTGTATACATTGATAATTGTAATTTAGACTTTGAGTAGGGCGTACATAAAATGAATGACTTGATAATACGAGTATTGCTATACTTTGTATACAACAATTATAAAGTTAGCCATATAACGTTACAACAAAATAAATATTATCTGAAATTGATAGTTACTGTTTAATTTCATTTTGTGTTCTTTGCGAAAGCACAGAGATACCTATTACAGCTGTTATCATGTCTGTTATCATGGCTGTTATCATGTCTGTTATCATGGCTGTTATCATGTCATCATGCCTTATAAAGCTAGACTCTAGAGATAATGTTAATGTCTGTTCCGTATCGAAGGATACAGTCAGAGACGGACCCGGCTGGTACTCAATCTCGTGATATCCTGCTTATTGAGCAAGCGAATTACCTATCCAACCGGGATAACGCTCACAAATTTGAGAATTTGCTTCCACGCTAACTACAGGCTAGATACTCAAGGTGGCTAAGCAACTGTGAAGGTGAAGAGAAGTCACCTCAGAGCACTTTCCTCGATTATGCGAGTGTTGTATGATCTGAGTATATCAAAGTGTATGATAATATTAATTAAAGTAGCAGTTGTCCGACTAAGCAATTACAAAAGTCTGGGGCTCCAGTTCTAAGTTCTAACTCGGTCTGTCCTAAATTCTTTGGACGTCAAAAGATACCAAAGCCTATTTTCTTCTTCCTTATGGAGTCGCCGAAAATGTTACGTTCGCAAGTGACGCATAGAGGCTACATAATTACGCAAGTGTGGCAAAGATTAAGCCAAAGTGACAATGTATTTGACTGATCGCGGGCGTGTTCATTAATTAGCACGCCTGAGATTGAAATTTCTGCCACAAAATTTTATGAACATTAAATTGGCCTCGCTCTCGAACATCGTTATTCCCTATATGTCTTAATTAACTCAAATTAGCAACAAAAACACTATTCGTTTCACAGAATGGCTCTGATATATATCACAAATGAATGATGAAAGACCTGATATACTGAATCCATTGATTTATTATGTGCCATTGCGAGACGTTGCATTGTATAGCGTTGGTATGTGATATAACGCAGAATCTAGAATCTCGTGCGCAGAGAATCCACGCTCCTGGTCTGCTTCTGTCGTGTCCTGCATTTGGCAACCCAATCAACTCTCCCCCCACCCACTCAACATCCTCCCCCTCTAGCACCTCCCAGTGGTTTACTCTCTCTCCTTGTCTCTGTGCTTTGATCTCTCCGTGAATATCTCTCTCTCTCTCTCTCTCTCTCTCTCTCTCTTGTCGCTGTGTCATGATCTCTCCGTGAATATCTCTCTCATTATACTCTCTCTCTGTCTCTCTCTCTTCTCTCTCTCTTCTCTCTCTTTTTGACTTTCTCTCTCTCTTTCTGACTTTCTCTCTCTCTCTCCGTTTCTCTTTCTCTTATTCTCTCTTTATCTCTTTAATTTGTTACTTGTTACTTTATTTCGTTAATTTTGTTACCCTATCCCAGCTTCGACTTATTTTGTGTCTAAAGGTCAACATTAATTTTATCTTTTCAATGCTTCCCTGGTTTGGTTGAAAATGATGACGATGATGTTTTGTTCGACTTCATTCTTCATTTCTAATGCTTTGATGGCCCAACCCCAACCAGAAGTAATTCTATTCGCTAATGCACAAAATTGTTATGATTGATAATGTAATTTGATATGTTGTCTATCAAGATTGTTCTGCCAAATTTGCATATTAAATAGGTCCGTCCAACATATTGAAAGAATATTTCTCTAATTATTTTATCCAATATCAAATTATCCATCCAGTGCTCGGAAAACGGCAGGTCAAAGACACTAATTCATACACAGCATTCTCCCTCATTAATGAATAATGAGCACACCATTGCGTTCAATGGGGGAGGGGGGTTATGCCCGAGTGTTTAGAGCGTCGGCCTCCGAAGCAAGAATACCTGGGATCGATATCAGGTCAGGTCAACAAGAAAAATAACTCCAGGTGTCTGGTAGGTTACCTATACCACAGGTCTGGCGTATATGATTAAATTATCAAATTAGATTGTATAGAGTGGAGCTGGCGACCTCACCGTCTATTAATGACAATGTCACCTGTGTGCTGAAATCGCTCAGGGTCGGGATCAGCTACGCGCCTACGTTCGGTAACGAATATGCACACAATCAACCAACCAACTGTTAGGTTAGTGGATATCGGAGTTTGCTGCTCCGATGTCCACTCAATGTGATGTCCACTCGATGTGCTCTAAACGGCAATGACTCGTCTAATAATGGAAAGAGCAGAAAATATTAAAAATACCAAAAGCAGAAAGGAGACCCTGTAAACAGATGCGTCCTGTCATCTATCGAATATACGAATACTAAAATAAATTGATTAACCCAACAAGTCAATCCCTTGAAAAGACTTTGTTTTTGCTACACGTCAAGTGATCCAGTTGATGTCTTATAGTTCAAGGAGAATTATGGCTTCTGAGATGGTTTTCCATTGCTTGGGGTCAGCCACATATTACGTCATCATCGGGGGAGGGGGTTCGGACCGGTGATGATGACCGGGTGTGGGGGGGGGGGGGGAGTTGAGGCCTTGATGATTTCATCAATGACAAATTCTTGCCACAGGATTTTTGCGAAACGTCGGAAACACACATCTGTGCTAAATCGTACCGGTACAATTTCTGTCACTAAAACCATACGATTTCATCTCGAAACCGCAGAAATGTCTCTGTGACACCATTGAATATGTTAACAGAACCGCACATATAGTAACTATAATTGAACATATTTAATTTACTTGTTTCATTTGCCCCTTCCTCCCCCCCCCCCCCCGCAGTGCTTTTTCATGACCGACATGAGCTGCCATGGTGATTGACCGCGTAGGGACCTTTAATGCCACTTGATGGAGAGCCTCTGTGTAATAATGGCAGCACTGCGGCCTGTGAATCA
>JAQFZF010004877.1:0-10286 GCA_034695365.1 Enchytraeus norvegicus
GAAAATCCAAATAGATTGCATCCACAGCCTCACCCTTATCAACATTACCATGTACAAAATGTAGAAAGTCTAGTAAACTTGTCAGACAAGAATTTATCTCTTATTATATTTTCCATTATTTTGCATGCAATACTGGTTAATGAAATTGGCCTGTAGTTTTCAACATTATGTTTTGGTCCTTTTTTGTGTATTGCAGATACATTACTAGTTTTCCATTCAGATGGCAGTACACCAGTGCTTAGAGAATTTTCAAAAATGTTAACAGCAGATATCCCGGCATATCAGAATACAGTTACAAATTATATCCAGTTCAGCGGGACTAGAGGAAGGTTTCCTCCAATGTTTTAAATGTAGGCAATGCGGAGTCCCCAAAGTTTAGATATATCAAATTTGACTGACCCGTCCAAAAGTTGTTTATGCTTGAATACAATGAGCAGGGTAATACTGTTGATGATTACAATTAGCCTATTTAGAACTGAGATCGAAAAATAGGTAACAGTTGAAGATCTGTGTGAAAAGTAAATAAAATTAATTGTGCATATGTTGTTATGCGTCACATGTGTCTTTCGAATGCGTAGCGAGTTTAACGATTATCTATAGGCAATTAGATTTTGAAGGGGGGAGTCTCGGCACCCCCACGTGCCTATGGCTGGATCTGCCACTGCATGGTGCAGGTGATGCTATTTAACAGTTTAATATTAGCGATTTTACTTAGATTGCATAGTCGTATTGGATCCGGCAGCTCTGGTAAGGAGACGTGCCTGTGCCAATACAATAGACTGATTAGAATCAAGTAATTCTAGGAGGTCTGTGATCGTTGCTATGGTCTCCTTGGTGGATGGTTACAGAGATATTCAATGATAAACACACAATTTTTATCATAAAATAATTATTTTCAGGAGTTTCACACAAATTTTAACAAAGGAGTCATATATGGAACAGTTAAAACACCTGTACCAATAAATGTAATTAAATATAAACCTACGAAATCACCGCATAAGGTCGAAATAATTGAAAAATGAAGCTGTTCCCACGTATTTATGTGCTAGGACTAGTGATTTAATCAACTTGACCTATGATCTAGATACCACGGATGGATCATGCGCAGTGAGCAGTATATTGTTATTGTTCGAATTAGGCTATTTTATCGATTTTTTTTCAAATTTGTGCAGATAGTGTCGAATAAATTAGGGTTAGGGTTGGAGGCAAATAACCGACAAACCAAAGTCACTGGTTAAGGAGACCCCTCAGAAACCAATTGTCTCCAAGATACTAAGGCATTACTCTACAGTTATATGCCATGGACCTGCCGTTAGGCATTGCACTGAGAGAGAGAGAGAGATACTTGGTTATGTCAAAGCTGATGTTTGTTAGCCTCTACAAACATCGGTTCACATCCACATAACTATAAGCTAGTACGGTATAAAACATTCAGATTTGTTTTCAAAAATACCATCCTTCTGATTTCTAGCTTGAATTGTTACGCGCGGCTGTATAATTTACAAATTTAATTAGATAATTCTATCTTTAAATACGTTATTCGAGCCTGATAACTTTAAAATAAGTTGTTCAATCAACAGGTTTACCTGTCAAATAAACCTGATATAAACAAACATATAATAATGTAAATATACACGTGTTTATAGATCAGATTAGCCAATCTGGTGCGTCGATATATTTTCAATGCGCCAATGACGTACATTACATTACTAAGGCGGTAAGACATTACAAGCTTCATTATGCCTACAGGTAAGGTCACAGAGGTGCCAGCTGTTAATTTAAACGATGTGGCAGTGAGAGGGTGAGGCGTCTCAAGCTTGTCTCTGATCTCTAAGCACTGCCGCTCTATGCTGAATGAGTATGCGCGGCGTAGAAATCAATGTTAAAGCTGTGGCGGTTTTGTAGCAGAAAAGATGTTGTTCCGCTATCATTTCATACAATAATTATTAAAGTGGTCCTAAATGGATTCGAGAAAATTGAGAACAGTGTAATCGGATCCGGAACAAAAATATCAACTATCCGAACTCAGCATCCGTTGAAAAAAGTAGTTACTCTGTTAAGTTAATCCCTATATATCAATTAATCAATCAATGCGAATTTAACGTAAGTTTCATCATCTAACTACGACATCTCGACGACATATATATGTATATATATATATGTATGACGTCGTGATGACGTACACGCTTGGAACTATTGAATAAATTAATACAATTTTATTTGGTGTTCACATAATTCACGCTTGACTGACCAAATAATACTATTAAACTAATCTTTAGAACTAATGAGGTTAAAAGACGATTAACAGGTTCCTTCTCCTCCAAGGTACTATCAACAACAACAACCCAATTAGAGTGCTACCGTCATCAATGACAACATCGAGCACTATGAGAGCCAAAGCCAAACCGAAAGTAAAAGAAAAGTCCGACGGTGCCAGCCAAAAACCCAGAAAAAATAAGAAAAAGAAGAAAAGGAAGAAAAAAAGGAATGAACAATGGAGAGTCAAGTGCCACAACCGATGTGGAAGCCTAGACCTATCAGCGACGGGTCAACCCCGGGATTCCAACTCATTTATGAAACGATGTCGAAACGCTTTAACCACTAAGGTGCATGGTTCTCGTTGCATTAATGAAGCCCATTTATAAATGTGCAGAAAAATGACAATATTATTTATGCCTACGTAGGCTAATTAAAAAGGTTTTGAAGCATATGCTACTAGTAGGCTAGGCCTAATGACATCAACAGTAATACTTTATCATTGTTGCTGACAGCTATTTTACTATAATAAATGCACCTGACAGTGAATAATATAATAGATATAAATGTGGATTAAAGTAAGGTTGAAACAAGATTAGTAAGGCCCCCATAGCCAAGTAGGCAATACATCAAACAAACATAAAATACAGGCCTTTAAATAGTGTACGATAAAATATACTAAAGTGATTGAAATGTTGCAATAAATAAATGTTGCTAGATATGGATGTTAAATGTAGCATAGGCCTATAGTTTTAGCAAAAATAACAAAATAATGGAATATTTGAATAGTCATTATTCAGTCAGTCAGTCATTTAATGATAACAATATTTCAAAATTAATCAGCCAAGCCTTTATTCAGAGTCTTGGTCATTTTAGTCTTACTGGAACATAATAATTATAATTAATAGCCTACTACAATGACATCAACAATAAATCACTAAATTAATCAATAAAGCCATTAACAATTTGATTGAGGAGACGTAAAATTAGCAAAATTCTGCCTCGTGCAATAAAATGGCATTTTATAATTAGCGTTAAATACAAAAAATGTACGAGTTTAACTGTAAAGTTGTATGTTAAATTATGCAAATCTGAAACTCTTACTTGTTACTGTTAGAATTTAATTTTTTCACAAACCTAGATGCACTACAGAATTCCAAGTGAAAGTAAATTCATAATGCAATACACACAAGATATGGCATAACCAATCAAACAATCAAAAAGGATTTTACTTCCGGTTCCTCACCCGAAGGCAATGTCAGGGACGTCAATGCAAGTGTTGCGTTGCAGAAAAAGGCTTTAAACACAGCACATGATCATTTCACAAAATTTACGATATGAATACAATTATTCATTCTATCAATATATTATTCTTGCACAATGCACATACATATTCAAATATACAGTAGATACATGGCAGAAATACACATTGTATAAAAATATTGCATAATTTAAATTAATGCAATGGATGGCAACTGGGATGGCAGGGCGGCAGTGTTTCCCTGAATAGTAAGGCAAGGCAATTTCGATGGCATAATTACAATAGACCAAGGCTGGCAAGCTTAGGTTTTTTAGGTTTTATATTTCTTAGGTTTTTAACTTTTAACTTAAATTACAATAATTATTTAAAACCTAATTTTTTTGAGGTTTTTAAAGGGTTTAAAAAAAAAACTTTTTTATGGAAATAGTTAGGTTTTAAGGTTTTTTATTTTTGCAACTGAAAACAACTAAGATTTTTAATAAATAACTTAATTAAATTATAAAATCAATTAAAAGTGCTCAGTTTATTTTATTCCTCACAGACATAATTTTTACCTCACTCTCTCTCTTTCTCTCTCTCTCTCCTCTCTCTCTCTTTCTTATTCTCTCTCTTATTCTCTCCCTCACTCAGGGCGCTGCCTATATATCTGCAGGTCCATGGCTTATAAATTACAATTGCATAGCTTGCTTGCCATTTTCTTAGAGATAGTTTTGTTTTCTGAAGTGGGCCTCCATACTCTACGTGCAGCTTACGGTTGGTCTGTTCTCAAGCTTGGGGATATAAAAACGGCCGCTCGACCTGCTTTACTCATTTAAATTATGTGTAAGATAGTAAGAGGGTATCAAAGTAAACAAAATAAATACTTTAGGTAGTGATATAGATTCTTCTTGACTTCACTGGCCTAATGCTCATGGCTCGATTTATCGATCAGGGGTCTTGGCAATGGGCATGCCCCTTCAGTTGAAGGGGCATGCCCAAAAACCTTTAAACCTAAAATTATTGCTTTAGGTTTTTCCCAGCCCTGCAATAGCCCACAACACTTACGTTACTCTACTAGTCTTATTAGAAATAGGGGACAAGGGATATTTACATATAACTCAGCATCTGGACAGAATTCATAAAATCGACAAATAAAAATGTACATTCATTTACAAAGATAGATAAAATTTGCGCTTGTTGTAAAATAAGTAGTGACCTCTTTTCTTGGAAACTTTTGTAGGCATTCCAACAATGAACAACAAATTATCAACACTGCAATTTCAACAACTCAAAGTTAAACAACAATTTAGGCATATATAATATGACAACAACTCAAAGTTTAAAAACAATTTAGACTTACATAAAATGACAACAACTCAAAGTTTAGCAACAATTTAGACCCATGTAAAATAACAACTCTTTTATTTAAACAAAGTAATAAAGTAATTGAAAATATAATATCAGACATTAAATCCTTACTGGCTGATATTAAACAACATAACAATAAAAAAGGCAACAATGATAGCAATTATACTAAACAATCAACCAATGCAGATCAAATGTCCTGTTTCAAACCCGAAGGCGATGTGAGGGACATCACATGCGAAATGTGCAACTACAGATATCTTTACAAAAAACAGAACACTCCTGCAACTAAATATTCCGAAAATTCTTTTCAGCATAACCACATACACGAATTCATAATGGCAAATTAAATATATGGAAGATTAACGTCTATTTCATTGACTGAAGGCGATATCAGATAATTGATTAGAAAAACCGAAATGCCAGCATAAATATTTTCTATGCAACTAGGCCTAAACATAGCCTATATAAAGCATTTCATTATACATGTATTTAATGTTTTCTTAAGAAATTAAAAGCTAAAAAAATTAAAAGGAGAAGACAAGCAATAACTCATGTAAAAATAAGACGACATGCATGGCAATACATTATACAATAAACCACAGTGACATCTATTCTAATTAATAGCTGAACTGTGGATAAACAAAGTGCAGCAGTAAAATATCAGTTCAATAACATGGTTCATATGGTAATATTTAATATATAATTGACAAGCATGGAATAAATTTAACCATAAATATGTAACAAATATGAATTGATAAATTGTCCTAGGGCTGAATAAGCATGACATTGTCATCAATCGAATAACATCCGGCTTTTAGACAGAACATTCTTAACTAAGTCTCAGAAGAACTTTCAACCCATCATGATGTAGTATGTTTTACATCCTAACACAAAACATTGCAATATCGGTTTAATGCCAGTTTCATCATCTGACGGCGAAATCAGGAACAACACATGTAAAACATGTATGACATTATTTCTTCGTCGCTACATATCACATTATCTATTCAGTCTCACACACATCGATTCATATCATTTCTTCAACTCTCACATTATACTATGTTTCGCATTCTAGCACGTAGAGATCACATGCATGGTTTTTACAATTATTACGTCCCTGACATCATCCTTGGATGAGGAAACGGATGTTAAATCTTTATTATTATTATTACATATATTATACTTACATCTCTATTTAAATACAATATTGCTATACATAGAAATTGTAGATACATACACACAGTTACGTAGAACTTATTTATATAAATAATAAGTTGTCAAGTTCTTGCACATGTTAATCAAATTAGTTCTTCATAATTATCTCAAATTAATATCTCCGTGTTCCGCAATGCATCTTAAACCTCATATGTATATTTTTTATTCCGCATTTGTTTCACATTATTTCCTCACATCACATTATTTCAATCATAAAGTACTAAATTATTTCCTCATATAGCAGAACTTGACATAACATAACATAACATAACACATTTAATAAATAACTTGTTCATGCATCATAATACCTCTTCAGAGTCTTCTTGTATCACATAAATTCTTCACATATCACACTATTTCTTGAGCCCCTCATCACGTATCTCAATTATTGCCTCAGCCAGTTTCTCGTAGTCGCCTCGTTCACAGAAGACACTGGCTGAGAGACGACACCACGGCTCGTTGTCCACCGACATAAACACTGCCATGATCTTATACCTCTCCCACACCACTCTCGTCAGATCTGTGAGATCTGACACTCTACGCTGTGTAATCAATCAATCAATCAATCAATCACTAGTTGATTTTTAATTTGTGCATTATTAATATTAGTGAATTAATGATATTAATATTAAATATTATCATAAATATTATATTAATAGTAATAACAAATTATTATAATAATAAATTAATAATATCAACTGAGCCAAGTCTCAATTGCTATAGGTGGATAGAATGAGTAAATTATATCTATAAACCTTTATAACCATTAACCATTGAACCAATGTCATGACACATTTATTGTGCATCAAGATAGTGTTTCATAGGAGGGTGGTTCGAGTCTCGGAGCTTACTCATCACTGATGCAGCCTCTGGGATACAAAACGGACATTAATTTATTCGACTTTTATAATTACTATAACATAATATATTTTCTTATTTCAATTCAATCTGACAGCCCAGATAATTACATGACGTCAAGTGACAAACAATATACAATAGATGAAAAATAAACATAAGCAAATTGGAGTCAATACACATGATGCATGTGCCTACATTTTTATGCCTACACAAGACAGCATAAAATAATAAGTGAGAAACCTTGATATCAGAGCGTGGGACGATGAGAGGAGGATAGTTAGGCATGTCAGGAAGCCTCACCATCCTCATGTAGGGAGCCAACATAGTGTTGGGCAGCTGATACAGTCTCGTGCCCCATCTCTCCACCAGCAGAGCTGCTGCAACTGTGGCCAGAGTCTCACAGTACTGGTGGATCAAGTTCTGGTAGTAATCAATCAGTCAATCAATCAATCAATCAATCGATCAATTAATCAATCAATCAATCAATCAATCCATAATGCCCACAGGGCAGGTTTACACCCGCAGTAAAAAATAATCAATCAATCAATTAATCAGTCAGTCAATCAATCGATCAATCAATCAATCAATCCATCCATAAAGCCCACAGGGATGTTTACACCCCCAGTAAAAAAATCAATCGATCAATCAATCAATGAATCAATAAGTGTATTTATAGCTGAGCTGAGCTGATAGCACATTGGTTGATTGTCAGACTAGGGTTCCATAGGTTCACTATTCGAATCCCAAGGGCTTGCCAGTCACTGATTTAGCCGTTAGGCCGCGAAACTGACGTTAAATTCGACTTTTGTTTTATATAGCGACACACTATGCTACAGTAGGGCTCAAATGAACAAAAAAAAGAGTCAAACAGCCTAGTTGTTCAAGGATATAGCACGTGCGGTAGAATTGGTATATAGTAGTGGGATTACTTATACAATATTATTATATAATCGAATTAAAAATATAACAATAATATTTAAATGTATTATCATTAAGCAACAAATACTATGCATCAATTATATATCATCACACTTGAATGAAATGACGTCAATACATTTCATATACTAATATCTGTACTAATTTCTGAGTAAAGACATCAGATTCAGATTTAGTACAAACACATTTTATTATCCAATTTTGATTAAAATATACAACAACTAAATCGTTACTATTTATAAAATATCCTGCTACGTAAGCACAAGCAAGTCAAAGTACACTACTACACTTAGTATATTATTCGAATGCAAATCACAAAAATCTCTTAATTTCTTTAGCAACCACATGTAGAATTTACAACAATATATTCAAATGATTATTGAATGATAGTTAAAAATAAATGAATGAAATATCTACAGTAAATTTGTCAACAATTACTATTTGTGCATTTTATATACAGGACAATTGGTATAATATACAGGAGATGGTAAACAAACATGGCAACCGAAAGGATGTTTAGATTAAATCCTATGTTATGTTTCGCTGTAAATTCCTATAAGCGGCACCCAGCAAAACTGGTAAAGTCAGTTATAACTGACTACAATGATCCGGACTTATAAGAGTCCAAAAAATATTTTGCCCATTTTTGGGGGAAATTTAACTCCACGCAAGTGAAATTTTCTAGACGGTCGCTTCACTTTAGGTATTACATTTTTTTTCTGGGGGGGGGGATCTTGCGCCATAAAGTTACTTGAAATTTGGGGGGGGGATAGACGCCACTGACCAGGTTAATATGAGGAAAACAGTACAAGGCCTAGGCTGTGACTCGACAGGTAAGTCACGTGACTAATGTCGTGGTAGTCGATTGATTGTGGGCGTTTTCTCAGCAGTGATGCCATCTGCGCGGTTTTATAGTCTCTAGGCATCCCTCCCCTCCCCCCCCCTCTCGCTCTGTCTCTCTCTCCCTCTCTCTCTCTCATCGCTCAACATCGGGATCAGCTCCGCTTCTCTGTTCTATATGCCATAGGACAACGGCTACATTCTCAGCGCTCACCCGTCATTGATGTAGCGTTCGGCCGCGAAACTGGTGCTTAATTTGCCTTGAGCCTCTGTCATTAATTAGCATGCGACATAACGAGTCCTTTCCTTTGTGCCACTTAAACCTGTGGTATGTGGCAGAACACTGTGGGAAGTAAATGTGGTTAGAAATATAAATGTATTTATATTTTAAAAAAAGCCAGACGCTGCAACATGAATATACAAGAAATCGCGGAGTATAATATCTTCAATAAACCGCAGTGCAGTATATATACCGGTATACCAGAAATTCAAGTCGGTGGAAAAAGGAAAAAGATATGTTCGAAATGTGTATATTTAATAGTCTTCTATTACATAAACAAAATCAATTTTGGCGTTACGAAACTTTGATGTTGTGCTAGATTTCTAGCAGTGGCAGCTGTGCGACTGTGTCTGTGTTGGCGACATGCTTGCAGCCGTACAGGTGGGCAGGGGCTTCTGTCATAGAACTAGAGAATATAATTATACCAACCGAAATCCTCTGTGGAAGCCGACTAGCGCGGTCGCTGAGGAAAGCAATGAAGAATCACCTCCAAAACCAATCTATTCATTGAACATAATCATTAGTATGGTAATGCTGTTGCAAGAGAATAGCCTTTGTGATGGGATCGATTTTCGAGTTGATCGACGGTGTGCTCATTAGTGACCGAGACTGTGCACTTTGTGTTAATAAATTGTATTGAACCTCTCATGTGGCAGAACGCTCTATGGTTAGACTAAATGAGATCCATAATCCTACCCACATTATTATCGTCAGTGTCATTATAAATGTCTAATTTGTTAAACTTTGAATGTCTTAACCTCTATACTTTAAATTTATTGAACCTCTAGTCCAGTCTGTCTTCTGGTGAAAATGTTTGGCGACACCTGTAATGTTAATTTTATATTTCGGAATCCCCGCAGGTGGGCTTTAACTCTGGGCACAGCGTAGGCCAGATTATAATTAGCATATTCGATGTGTAAAGTAGGCACTGGCAGTATTTTGATTAACATATTACGTAAATTGTACTTTATAAGTTCTCGTTGCGTACAATTTGTGTACGTAAGTGTAGGCATAATGAAGTAGAGCTACTGTATCTAATAAATACAATTAGTATGCTTTATCTGGTTTTGTATTAGCCTATTAGGCGTACAGTATAAGCAGGATAACGCAATATATAATATATCGATTTATTGATTGATTCTGTAATGTGCGCATAAAAATGAATTGTACGACATAATAGTTAAGCTCTCCTTGCTTCACTAATTCGTCGCTGAAGGAGTTCGATGATCAGCTAAGGAAGTGTCTCTCCATGATCACTAATATTAGTATTTCAGAGGTTCAGTGGAAGCAGGC
>JAQFZF010004878.1:0-10286 GCA_034695365.1 Enchytraeus norvegicus
GTGTGCGTGAAATTGTTGAAATAGACCATTTTCTGAGCCAACTAGAAAATTGTGATCCTCCATCCACGCCACAGTAGTTCTTAGAGTCTTGTCTCCATCAATTAACCTTTTGCGTGTTGGACTGTTGGTGACACTATTCAGAACGTCTCAATTTACTAGGTAATGAATTGCTGGACCACGGTCAATGAAACACGCTATAAAAGTGTTTTTCTATCTAAGTAACATTGACGTTCAATTTAAATCTCTGCTCCACCGGAGATTATAGATCAATAATATTATGTTGTTCTTTTTATACAGCTTAACTGAAAATAACAAACAATCATTGTGTGTGGTCACAATATAGTGTTGCATACAATATTGAGATGTTAATGCATACAATGAGGATACAATACAATGCAATGTTTATGCATATATTCAAATATTCTCACAGCCGAAGAGGAAGTGAGAGTGAGTGGTAAGCCTAATGGACTAGAGCTGTGGTTCGAGGCTCTCAATCATTGCACCACTTACTCCAGGCTTCACGTGCTGCTCGGTATTCTGGACTCCTGCATCCACTGGGACAAATCTGTGGAGAATGTGGTAAGTTTTCTCATATGTTATCTACTGTAATAACTGTATCGGTCAGTCAGTATGTGGTGGTGTGATGTGTAACATGTCGATGGTGCCATCCCTTTAATGATTCTTTGCAGATTGATTCTTGATTGATTTGCTGTGTCCTCGCTGGATTATTCTGTTATTTACTTCTCACATCATCAATATCTAATATTATTTTGTTGTAATTCTATACGTAGAATGCTGCTCATTTATGCAGGTATTTTCTCGTCTCCATAATAAGTCATCCATGCCATAAATGCGGCCAATCCAGCAAACTCAGATACATGATTAAGCTTTCAGACACCGATTTGCTTCAATGCCCAATGGTGTTGGCATCATTATTTGTCAATTGATCAGGTACATAAGCCAGGACTCGTTCAGTTACTTGTTTCGGAGTGTGTAACGCTAACCATTACTCTAAAGCGCTATTGGTTTGCTGAGATATGCGCTGTTGAGACATCCTTAACATCATCCTTGGATGAGGAAATGAATGTTAAACCTGTACAATTTTAATCATTGTATTAGTTTATGTTTACACAATTTTACACTTTAATCCAGTGTTGTGTATCTGTTGTTTAAAATTTTGATAGATATTTTATATCTTATTTATTTTATGTGCAGAAGGTTAATATGTATTTTTCGGCTATTCAGGGATTAAATTGTGTGTATATTACAGAAATGTCGCATATGTCGTAAGAAGGGCGTGGAGGACGATCATTTGTTGCTGTGTGATGAGTGCAATCAGCCCTATCATCTGTTCTGTCTGCGTCCTGCTCTGTTTGAGATACCCATCGGAGAGTGGTTCTGTGCTTCTTGCATGGTGAGTTCCCACAATACTGAGAACTATTACATTGGCAAATGTCCTTGTACATTCATTAATGTGCTAGTACATTGATAAATGTGCTAGTAGGCTATATTGACAAATGTTCTAGTACACTCTTAAATGTACTAGCACATTTAGCACACTTGATTAATTTAGCACATAATTCACAAAGTTTTAATTTCTATTAATTCGCAAAGGAAAAGACAGTGGATTAATGAATTTAAAATGAATAAAATTAATCAAATAATAGATGGCTTTCTAGTGCAACCAATGTACAATCTTAATATTATTGCTAAATATACAAGGACAATAATGTCTTTCGCGGCACGTTCGCTGACTTGGCATTCCAAAGATCAGGAGATTTATTTTAACTACTATATTTTATCTATACTTCTTTTTTAAACACAATAAATCTATTTCATCATATTTTTTACCCCAGGGTCGTTTATCACCCAGAGCATAAAAAAGGACAATAATATTATTGCTAACTATGTAAGGAAAATCTTAATATTGCTGTTAAATATAATTGTTAAATATATAAGGACTCTCATATTAATATTGTTAAATATGTTGTATTTCTGCTCTTTCAGCCGGAGAAGAGAACAGATGTTAAACCATTAAATTATTATTATTGTTACTCTTTCAGCCGGAGAAGTTGGGCAGGAGAAGCAGAGCTCCGCGTGTGCTGTATGGACAGCAGTCTGATGATGAGAACGACGAGAGTCCGGGACGACGCAGGAAACATCACGTGAGAATTGTTCTTGTTTTGTTAGAGATTATATCTTTAAATTTTATTTAATGATTGGTTACATTTGACGGTCCAGTGTTTTATAAATTGTAGCCTCACAGAACCTCGGCTGTTTTGTGCTGTGTCTTTGCTTTATTGTATTATTACTGTACTTGTATATTCAACGAACTATGTTGACGTATGTTGCAACGAACAAATGTTGAAATAAAATGCTATTATGAAACTGGCGGAAGTGCTAGTCATTCCTTGATGTTTTGACAAGTCATCATCATCGTCTTCATTCTCTACGTATCTCACTTTGGGCTTCCCTACAATAGGTTTACAAAAATAATTAACAATATCGTGTAATGCTAAATTTTACAGAAATATCAAAATAAGAACTTAATTCAAATAGCATCTCATATAGGTGTATATATTTTTGAGTAGTGTTTGAATAATTATAATTGTTACCAAGAACACACGTCAACAATTGTCACGTCATACTTAAATGATAGTCACTGATCATCTAGTTATAATATAGAGACTTTAAACTCTAACTATCAACCAATCATTCATAATAACTAGAGTATTGTTTTGGTATGTTTACAAGTATTAAATGTTCTTTCTTCATCATTTATTTTTTATGGATAAATTTGTTCTCGTTATGAATATTTGTTAGTTATTTGCCATTTTTATAAATAGATTTGATATAATACTAATTATTGACTTATGATAATTTATTATATGTTTATTTATGTGGACACGTAGGAAGCAAAAGAGGAAGTAGAGGAAGACGAAGGTATCGCAGATATAGAGCACGATAACGAATGTATTATGTGCGGTGGAGATGATAATCTTATTCCTTGTACTACATGCTCCTCCGTGTTCCACATCGACTGTCACGACCCTCCTCTCAGGCGTCCACCGAGGTATGTGTTTTATTTTTTTCTTATATTTCTAGCATGATGTATGCACATGCTTACAGAACTAGAATGTTATATTATTATATTATATTAGAAGATTTTTCTTCTTTCTTTTGTTTTTAATCCTACTACTACCAGAAATAGCTATGAAGAATATCTATTGCATAATTAAATTACTGCTAATATTAACAATTTAAAGAACCTGTTTGTTACGGCACCATGTTGTGTAAGTGCAACATAACATGTTGTGTTAATGTATTGATTGTTTAGACCCAACACGTGGAAGTGCATGCAGTGCAGAACTGGGCAAAGAATTATTAAAAAAATGAGTGCATCCCGAGCCAAAGCTCTTTCTAGTAAGTTTAAATATAACTTCTGAACTAATAAATGTAAAAAATATAGTTGCTTGTAAAATTCTGTATTTGTTTGTTGATAAACAAATGTTTGCATTCATTTAATCAATTAATAAATAATTATGATGCCTGAAACTTAAATATATAGTGAAATCATTATATGTGTAATAGGCATCACTTAACCGTTCCTTACATATTTTTCTTGTTAGATTAATATTTTCTTTCGGCATACCAAACATTTGTTTCATATCTTAGATCAGGTATTCTTGTATTAATCAGAGCAGTTGGTGTAATGTTGCATGAGTCATGAGTACAGACCTTTTTAATCATTTAAGTATGACGTGTGTTCTTGATAACAGTTATTCAAACATTGCTTAAACATATAATATACACCTATATGGGATGCTATTGTAATTAAATTATTATTTTAATAATTCTGCTAAATTTATCGTTATGCGATATTGTTTATTATTTATGTAAACACATTGTAGGGAAGCCCAAAGTGAGGAACATAGAGAATGATGACGATGATGATGACTACGACCCGTCACTAGTTAGTAAGAAGTATCAGAAGAACTGGAGAGAGACGAACAAGAGAACGAGAGCTAATCGTGTTGTGGACTCATCCGAAGAGTCAGAGAGTGATTCGGAGTCAGAGAGCATTCAGAACAGAAAGAAGAAGCAGAAAGTCAATAACGACAAGCAGAAAGTAAGCAATGACAAGCAGAGAGTCAACAATGACAAGCAGAAAGTCAACAGTGACAAGCAGAGAGTCAACCATGACAAGCAAAAGGTATCTTATGATACGCAGAAAACTTCTAAGAAAGGCATTCCAGCTAAGGGTGAGAAGAATGGAGAGGGGGTGGATAAAGTGGTAATTATGAGTGAATTTTTATGTCACTGCTGGGCTTTAATGTGTGATATATTATAAATAATATATAGATTACAAATGGTCAGAAATTAATGCTGTAAGACCTCCTTGTACAATATTAAATCTGGACTGTTTTGAATTGGCCCCTAGAATGTAATTTGTGATCATTACATTTATATTTCGGTAGAAGCTATAAATTTTTTGAAGTGTTAGATTTTGTATGCATTCAGCTGCTAACTTTCTTGTAGGGCCCTACTTCGTGGTTGACATCGTTTGACAATGAACAATTATTCAATTTATTTAGTGGCAAGATGTGGAATGTTACTGTTACCCTTACCACAAAGTCTTTTTTTAATCTCCTTTTATTCCACACATGTCAACCGCATGTGTTTTCAGGGTTTCCTAGCTTAGTTTCTGTTTTTGTTATTTTTTGTAGTCTTCCTTCCCACTGGTTAATCGTACCATTGCCGTAAAGAACGCACCATGCAGCAAGCGCCGATACACGATTAACCAGTACCGGTGGCGTTATTATTTTGCCTCAGTCTGAGCTGTGTTCAAACCCACAACTCTTCAATCATCATACGCCAAAGCGCACCACGCTAACCATTACACTACCACCACCGGCAGAGGACGTATTATGAGAAATTGATTCAAAAACGGCTGAAGAAATTCTATAAGAAAATGAGTTTGTGTAATGTTGGATTAATAATTAAATCTTACAGGATTTGAATATTTCAATAGGCATCATATAAAACGTATCATTTTACTATATTTGTCCTATGGCAGACGTTGTCCCATAGAATTGGTTGGCTACTGTACAGCACTTTTCATATACAGAGCTATTCATTTTACTATTAATTAATTATTTCATCTATTAAATATAGACTGATACTTAATTAATGGGGATTTCTAGCTTAATGGCTTCTCATTAGGAAATACCTAGGACTTGTTGATTTGCTTTCTGTGTTCTGAGTGAAACTAATAGTGCTCATTTGATTTGTTGTTGCAGATTGTTCTAGATATTATAAATCGGCTGATAAAGCATCGCAGCAGTTGGCCGTTCCTGGAGCCGGTGGATCCAGAAGAGGTTCCTACTTTTTTCAAATATTTTCACACATGACAATTGCACATGATGGTTTCCTTTTTCTAGTTGCTGATTTTCGTGTGATTTTATTATTTTTACCACTCCATAATTAATCATACCATTGCCTTTTTATAGCGCCTCAATGGCTGCAAGTGCAGCTGCCTGCGTAACCTTCCATCTTTAGTTTCTGTACTATTCCCGGTTAAATTGATCATTGCTTTAAATAAATATTGTGACCACGCTAAGTTATAATAGTCCATATAAGCCTAAGCACAGCCTATCTCTATCTCTAATGCACTGCCAAATGGCAGGTCCAAGGTATATATTCTGAAACACAGTCTGCTATCCCGCTCACTAATGAGCATTCCATCGATCATTAAGTTGATCCCATCAAAAAGGCTATGCTTTATCACACCTAAAATGTAACCTTTTTCTTGGGAATATATTTTCTGATTTCCGAGGTGGTTTCCCATTTCCTTCCACAGTATGAAAATATCTGCGTTAGCCGGCTTTGACGAAACATGTGCAGTTGTGCACTGCAGATTTCAGTTGGCTACGACCACTATTCTGCAGGTGGGCTCCCATAGGCAACTAGGAAGCAACAGAACCAGATTGTTGATTATTTTACAAATAAATAGTCAATTGATAAGGGCCAATATCGGGTTGGACAATAATTTGACTGCCTCTCACAGATGTAGTCATTCGATCCCGAGACTTAAAATTAAATTAAATTTGGACATAAAATTTGACGTCAGCTTTTATTATAATTTTACTTGATGGAGCAATGCAATATTATGGCGTAATAATACATGATATGATATGTTTCTTTAGGTTCCAGACTACTACAAGCTGGTAAAAAACCCGATGGACTTGCAGACAATGAGGGACAAATGTCTATCTGATTTGTACAAGAACCCGCAACAACTCGTCAATGACTTTACTCTCATGATCAGAAATGCTGAGCAGTATAATCAGGTACTTATTTACGCTGATTTATTCTTTAAAAGTTTTTTCATTTAAACGTTTTTATGTGGTAATTAATTATATATTTATCACAGCATTCATCTTGTGCAAGCAAAGTTGTGCGAGATATTGAATGTATGAGCCTGTTGCGTAATGGTTAACAACTGGACCGCAGCCCAATAGATATGCGGTTTGAATCCCAGGGCTATCCCGTCACTGATGTAGCCCTCGGGCCGCGAACTTCGGCTTTAGTCTTTTAGCTTTTATACTTGAACAGAAATGGCACTTGCATTATTCTTTAATTATTACTATTATTATTCCTTACATTATTTTACTTTACTTAATGCAGAACAGTGTGACCAGATACTATATTTATATTTGCGACCTGTGTGAGAGTTTTATCTTTTAGTTTGCTCTATTTTGCACGTCTAGAACACTTCTACTATGCTGCGTATTCCACTGTAAGTAGAACCCAGTGGTCTCCTAGAATATAACATGCTTTTGTCAAGTTTGCCCAGACTTATTGATTGTGTTGAGCCATATTGAAGAAAAGCCTTGTGCTTTTGAACCTTGACGTTAAACATACTTAAACCTAGCAATACAAATGTGATGATAAATACACTGATTGATTAACTGTGCCTTATCTATTATTACTGATGCAGGAGGAATCATCAGTCAGCAAGTGCATACAACCTCTGGAGAAATACTTTGAGAGTTTTCTCAATCGACACTTTCCAAACTGTAAATATAGTGCTGTCAAATCAACTTAGAGAAATATCGTGAACTTTATATCGTTTAGTTGTGTAGGCATCTTGTGAACAGTTCTGTGTTTATTATACATCGTTTATCATCATGTAGTGAACTGTTCTTAATGTAGTGTGATAATGATCAATTTAATTTATCCTTTAATTTTGTTTTAATTAAATATATATTTCATAGTATTGACAGAGTCTAATATTGATCACCATCATCTATGATGTTTATTCTCTACCCCATTAAATACTAATGCAATGCTATACATCATTCACATATTTGTGTTTAAATATGTGAACAATTGGTTCATGTTGCTTTGTCTGAGCCAATACTAATAATAACAAGGGCTTAACGTCCTTTTTTTCATCCATAGATGATGTCAGTGACAAATCAGCAATTTTGTGCATACGGGTACAACTGCTTCACTCGATACAACTGCTTTTAGACATTTACCATCTAATCTCCGGTAGTAATTTTATTCATTCAAAAACTGTTCTACTGAGGCCTGTTATTCCCTGCTCGGCTGTCTTCTAATAGTGGACTAGCACAATATTTGATGTCATTTTCCCTTTTATTGATTGATTAGCAGTTGCAATTTTGAAAGCTCTTGCAGTTGCTTAGTTTTAGAAATATCTCTCAAAGGCTTTGCTCGAGAAAGTAAACTTGAAATATCATTGATATAGCCATGGATTTAATTGAATGAATTACCACTTCTTATGAAAAAATTACTTTCAATTTAAGCATTATGTAATAATGCTTAAATTATTATAAAATAAAATATTATTATAAAATAATAGGTTTGACATTGCATTTTCAAACCTATTTTGCTTAAATATCAACACAGGTTTTCAGGTATTATAGTAGCTAGTGTCTGCTATGTTGGTTGGTAATTATATTCAAATCCAATTATATGGATGGTTGCTTTCTGGAGTACAGACTATTATTTGACTATGATATTGATAAAGATGTTTTTTCTATTGTTTGAAACATAAAATTTTTCGTTCTTTTGTATGTGAACTTTGTGTATATATTGCGTAGTGTGGTATAGGATATTTTATTTCATAGGCTGTAGAGACTATGATTATATATATTTAGCAACTATTGCTAAATTGATATTATATATAACTATGATAAGTGTGACCTATGAGGATATAATTATTATTCCAGGACTATGCGAATGTTGGATTCTACTTGATTTCACGAGTAAACTTAGATATTAGTCTTTATTAGAGCACAGTTTTGAGCTTTGATTGTGTGTGTAGTTGCTTGTGTTTCTGACTACAGAGTCTGATGCATTCTGAAGTTTCTTTTTCAATAATATTTTATTTGCATAATTCTGATTAAATGAATAGATTACAGTAATGAGAAAATGATATAGTATGGGTTTTAAATCTATAAAACCTGTGCTATAATTTGGTAAAATTTCAGATATTTTTACAAAGTCAATTGAGTATATAAAAAGCTGTAAAGCTAAGTTGAACGTCTATTTCTGCATCTAAGGACACTGTCAGAGACGGACCCGGATGGGACTCGGACTGGTGGCCTCCTATTTATCAGGCAAGCTTGTTATCGACTCTGCTATCCTACTAGAACAATGCTCATAGGTTTAATGTTTGACACATCAAAGAGAGCTGATAGTTTGGTAATATGAGCTTTCAGTTAAGAAAACTCATTCTGCTCAAAGATAAATAATGTAAGCTGTATTAATCAAATAGAAAATCATTTTAGTTTTCCAACAAAAAAAGTAAACAAATATATAAAAACCAAGTACCAAATTACTAGTGCTAAAATTGATAAAACTACTCCTATATGTGATGTTAATGTGTTAGGTATTAAATAGATATGTGAAGTGATTGTTTTCAACTAAGCTTTTATAATAGGGTCCTACTATGCTATAAAAACATTGAATAATAATTATAATAGGCCTGCTGGGCATTCATAACAATAACAACTAACTTAATGATTCTGGGCTTATGTGGTTTATTTAATTTTAGCACTAGTAATTTGGTACTTGGTTTTTATACAGCTGTATGCTTTATTCATTGGCATTAACTCTGAACACCGGTACATGCAGATACAGCAGAGTGAGATCTATAGCTGAACTTTTAGATCATATTAAATCAATCTATGCCAATTTAGCGACCGTTTCATCATAGTAATGTTTATATAAATATATGTATAATGAGATCAACCGTTTAACATTCATTTCTTGCATAAATATATAATAACGTGAACGTCTCATTTGTGATTCTCTCTATCATCTTCAGTACATAAAATATATCGGAAAAGTTTGTTGCTGATTTCCTATTTCATGGGCATTTCATAAGCCTACTTAATTTCAGAAGATACTCTGACACTGCCCCCTCTCAAACCTTTGGGGGAGGGGGGGTCCGGACCACCTAAGTCTCCACCCGTGCCCCTCACTCCAAATCCGTCACTTAATTTACGCCTGACGTTTGGAATGGTTGATTACTGTGAATACAAATTTTAATATAAAATTAATTTTAATTATTACTGCACATATAATTAATTATTCGCATGAAAGCACGTGTTATTACATCACATCCTCCTGTCAATTAAGACTAGTCACCCCATTGTCCCATCTCTCTTGCGTGCACCCCTCTGATCTCTTCCACCATTGGTTGACGTCATTATACCACATCACGTGACTGCTGACGTCATCATGAAGCATTGCGCACACCCTGCACCAGAATTTCGTATCGATAAAAGTCCTGGATGTTTTCCACTTAAAGAATTCATTGTAGAGCTCGTTGGAGGAGTTGAGCTTGAGCAGATATTGAGCAAGTTCAGCTGGAGAGTGGAAGTCCTCGACGTGGATGAAGGACTTGGGCGGAGCAACGTTCTCGTAGTCTGAACGTCGTGCTCCCATGACAACCGGCACAACGTCATTCCTGTGGAGAATAATAAATAACATTGTTGTGAAATACATTGTTGTATCTCATTAGGCCTATTCTTTACAAATACCGGATGCGATACCGGATAATAGTGCTTTCGCTCTGTATACAAAATAGCATTGAACATCCCACTCAAAATTAAATGAAAGTTCGGCAAACTTTATAAATAATAATAAAGGTTTAACGTCCGTTTCCTCATCCCAGGATGACGCCAGGGATGTCGATAATATCGTGCTATAATTTGTAACGCAGTGCTCTAAAGCTAATCTACTCGAGACCT
>JAQFZF010004879.1:0-10285 GCA_034695365.1 Enchytraeus norvegicus
TCTCGATCACTCTGCAAAGATTCAACGCTGTATGCTTTCGCAGCTCTTTTAACCCAGTAGATCTCGAGCAGCTGGGCGACGATTCAATTCGTTTTTAATTTAATCGCTTTATAAAACCCACCGGGCTCTTTACACCCAGGGTAAAAATAATAATAATTATTATTATTATTTTATCATATATTTTACCCCAGGGTCGTCTACCACCCAGGACATTAAACAAAACAAAAACAAAAAAACAAAAATAATAATAATAAAGGTTTAACGTCCTTTACCTCAACTAAGGATAATGTCAGAGACGTCTCAACAACACACATCTCAGCAAACATCTTCACCAAAAATGGTTTGCAGAAACACGAGCTAAAGAGGAGATGAGATCCTGAATGACACCGGTCCGGTGATTAAAGACAATCATGCGAAGTACTGTACATGTATATTCAACATATGTTAGAAAAAGATGTATTATTAGCCTTAGAAGTACAGCAGTAATTGGAACAGAAGAGAAGGAACATAGATCAAGAGGCAAATAATTCCAGGCAGATCAGCGAATGAAAAGGATCATCGACCTACTGATATACTAATATTTATAACGAATATCAATGAGGCACATTTTTTATTGTTATTTGTGACTCTCACTTAGTGACAAGTGTCACTATGTTCGTGGCCTATGGCAGGCTAGTCTGCTTCCCCTTCACTGTTCAAAAAGCTTTTGAGACACAGTTAAGAGTACAAAAGCTTTCAATTGATCGATTGATTTATATATATATATATATATATAGGTGCGATGAAATGCTATAAATCAAGATTTCTATTGTATTGTTCACATCATATAATAGAGATCTATTGAATACTTAAATAACACTCATTTATAAAATCAATTCGTAGACTGACCCCATCATGAGTGCCAGGCCGCTCGTCAGTGTGAGACTTGTTCCAGTTCTCAGTGTCTGACGTCACACTGCTGAGACGTTTTGTGAGCCTTGGACCCCTCTGTGCAGCTTCACCCATAGAGTGAGCTGTGAACGCAATAATAATAAATAAGAACATATTTTATATTCATACAACCCATGAGCTATGTACACCTCAATGACTTGAATGTGAAATGCATCGTGCATTGTTCTAAGGTTTTAATATAATTCAATAATAATACCATGACAAAGATTTAATACGATGACGTCTCATCTGTACAGTGCACATATATCAGCAGAAACATGAGCTGAAGAGAAAAGGAGATCCCAAACGGTGCCGGCCCGGTGATCAGAAGACAGTCATGCAAAACATCTTATATCCATGATGAAAAATATGTGTTTTTAACCTACTACAGAAAGTTATGATGTTCCTATAGATATGTATATACATAAAAAGGCAGACACTAGTTCAGCTTTGCTGCTCCAATACCATGGAATCCTATGCCACAAGATCTACGATATTGTACAATGTACAATATCGTAGGGCAATCCAGGGCAAGTTTAAAAAGCTGTGGCTATTTGGAAGATTTGCCACAGATCTGGAGTATATGATCCAATGTTAATAATAATAGCGGTTTAACGTCCGGTTCATCATCTGACGACGATATCAGTGACGGATGTTAGTCTAATTAGATACCAAAAAGTGAGGCTGGTGACCTCACCATCAGATTAATGACAATGTCACATGAGTGCTGCAATCACTCAGCATCTGGAGCAGCTCCGCACTTATGTTCGGTACTAGTAAGGAATATGGAACTCAACCCTTACTAATTAATAGTAAATTCAAGGCTTCACCTAGAATTTACTATAAATTAGTACAACATATTAGGCTACCTAATGACAGGTTCACCGTCCATGGCATATAACTGTAGAATTTGCATGTATACATGTGTTACTAACAATAACTATGTTTGATCGAGCCAGCAAAGCCGAATATAACTAAATTATTACAATTAGCACATATAATACGACGTATGCACATACCAGATTGGTGTATAGTTGGCGACGTATCATCCGGCATGGGGCTCGGAGTGACTCGCTGTCTTCTACCGACACCTGCCGACAAATCACTCGCGCTGCCGTATTTATCGGAACTCAGATCTGTCAGTCCACCTTCCTTTTCTATTTTTTGCTTCAGTTTTGCAAACATTTTTGCTATCAGCTACTTCTGATTAACAACCATATATGCTAGTCTTCTAATGAGTATTAAAATATTGAAATTGGTTACTGATCATTTGATATGGTTTACGAAATAAGTTCTGAAATATTAATGTAATAAATAAGTTACAAATAGTGAAAGCTATTACTATATATATTATATACTCAATGCTTTCTCTAATGCCTTACTGATTAATACCGGTACTGAAGATACATGAGCATTTAAAAATGATATCTGATCAATACTAAAATAAAAAAAATTGCAAAGGCTTCTGTGCTCGTTTTTAAACTCCTGTATGTACAAAGACCCTTTGATCTTTTTTCTCAACAACAGAAATACCAGATAATTCAGAAGAAATTTAGGATTAGGGTTGGTGTTAAGGTCTATTTTAAAATTATTAAGGTCAATTTCTATTACTATTATTGGCTATTAAATTTGAAATAAATATGGTAGGCTAATGTAATAATTTCACAGAGATCCAAATATCCGTATGTCTCGGTAATTCCTTAGTAACGTCGTAAATTTTAAAGTATGAGTTTTGAAATAGGAGCCCTAGTTGAGCGATAATCCTAAATAAATTATTAAGAAACATTGACCAATCAGATGTAAGCCTATTATTACTATTGTACTCTCTAACAATTTAAAAATCGTATTAAAAGTGACTGATGTCATCGTGGATGACCTCAGACTAATTAATTGACGCTGAACACCCTAATCAATTAATTAATCAAATAATTAATTACCCAACAATTAGACGGATCAATTTACTAATTAACAATCTTGTGATTGTTTACATTCTCATTTGTTTATCAACATCACTTCCGTTATGCTTTCAACTTCACTTCTTCTTTCACTATAATTTCAAAAGTCGAAAAGAAAAATTATTATTCAAAATAGTCAACAAATGAAGCAGTAAATAAAGGGATCTAAAATGTAGCACCTGATTTGACATCTGAGCCTCATGTTCTACAATTTAATTTTGTATTTTATTTCAGAACTAGAGTTTTACCCCGAATTACTTCATTGTATTGAAATGCAAATTTCAGTATTGAAAACTGGAATTTGCAAGCTGTCGTAGATATGAAATCTATCTTAAGAAATCTTAATATATTTAATTTTATAAGATATCTATTTGATCTCTCCCTTTAATCTGTTATTCACGCTTCTAATAAGTAAACCTCTTTCTTTCAATTCCTCGTCCTTGGCTGGATTTTAGATTTGCACCGGTGATAGGACCTTTCTTATTTGTGTCTTGCAAGGATTGACTTTGGTCTCATGGTGCTTGATGTTGTCAAATCGATGGTAGAATAACTATAATATTAATGCTGTTGTTACACTCGTGATTTTGTAAATAAGAAATGAAGTGTTGATGTGGTAAACACTACAGGAACTAAGAACAAGCTGTTGTTTGTAAACAAGTTTGTTTACATTTCTAATCGTGGTGGAAATACACAGCATGGTCCGGAGTGTTAGGGTTCGAGGCCAGTGGAAGCCGGTAGAGATCGACGTGACCCTCATCGATCAGACGCAGCTGCAGCACCTCGCCTGCTTCGAGGAGTTGACAGAATATGAGATAACAGGTGGCGGCGATGATGATAAATTTGTAAGTTAAATTTTGTTCCAGATTCTATTCTTCTTTATTAGAAAGTTATAATAATTACCATCAGTATATTTACTTTCTGTATTGAACTGTCAAATAGCAGGTCCAGTGCAAAATTATTTTTTGAGGTTTTTTATCCGGCTCAG
Organism: Enchytraeus norvegicus; assembly: GCA_034695365.1. Lineage (NCBI taxonomy): Eukaryota > Metazoa > Annelida > Clitellata > Enchytraeida > Enchytraeidae > Enchytraeus > Enchytraeus norvegicus. The sequence goes on from JAQFZF010004879.1 coordinate 3,871, forward strand.
TAAGTGCGCACCATTGATCAACAAGTTGATCCATCACAAAGGCTGTATTCCTGGGCCCTATTCCTGTATCAAAAATGTAGCCTTTACTCAAGGAAAAGCTTCTGTTTCCTTTTCCTTACTCAGTATCTGCATTAGTTGGCTCAAGATTAAAGTCTCAGCACTCTGAACAGCTAAGTATGGAGTAGCATATCTTGTGATATGATGTTCTCTAATTTCTGGAATGTGAGCGGCCAAAAGGTCAATTACACATATTAATCTGCCCTTGTATGCAGGATTTGCATTACTTAGCGTTAAATATTTAATTCAAAGTTTGGTGCAGTTTACGTTAAAGATTTTAATCTCATCTCCTAGTGTACTGCCTAATGGGAGGTCCAGGGAATATAGTACTTCTTCCAATATTTCTAGCCTCTGCTGTTCCCTTCATGTCATTCAATGTTATGCTCATAATATTGGTGGCGTTCCTGACATCATCACTGGATGAAGAAACCTACGTTATACCTTTATTATTATAATTATTAGTTATCTAACCGTATGCATAGTGCATATAGTTTTCCATTTGAATTTGATTTACTTTATTTGTTACTTATTGTGTCAGAATATTCATGAAGAAGTTGCTGAAGTCCATAATGATACTGACAAGAAGAAGAAGAAGAAAAGGAAGCAGAGAAAGAAGAAGAAAAAAGGAGCGAATGCAGAGTCAGCACCCGCGGAAGTTTCTGTTCCTGATAATTCAGCAGTTACTACTGAATGTCGAGAGAAGAAACAATCAAAGGCTTCCCTTAAACGTAGATGTTTAGACGGTGTGTAGAAATTATTAGCTTACCACAATTCATTGCAAAATCCTGATAAGCTGGTTTTTAGTCCTTCCTATAGAGAGGCTCCATTGTCAAATGGCAGCACTCCGGCCTCTGAATCATGAGGTGGCTTGTTTTTGAGACCAAATTAGTATGACTTGTGGCTGTATCGTAGCTTAAGTAGGCTCAGATTAAAATCATATTCTGAGCCAGTGGATATGACTCCTTGTGTGAGCCCCCTTGCTGCCTAATCACAAAGTTCTGTAAAAAGTATTGTAATTAATTTTATGAGTCACGTTCTCAGTCTGATAATTGTGTAAAATGCAGTCTAGCATTTGTTCTTATTTTTGTTGTCAATTCACCGACAGATGCTAATGTGAACAAATGTATGTACGATTTACTATACGGATTAAAGGCTATTTAAAATTGAAATTTGAAAGTCAGTTTCTCGGCCTAACGGCTACATCAGTGACAGGCGAACCTTGGGATTCGAACTGTGAACCTACAGAACCCGAGTCAGACACTCACCCATGTTCTAATTGGCAAAGCCAATTGGCAGAGTTTCAATAAAGCTTTACAAATTTCTTAGAAATTTAATAATCAATAGAAATTTATTAACCTCAATAATAATTATAGTAAATTTAAAACACTTTTCTAGATATTTGTGATGATTGCAGGAACACGTGAAGCTTCCAAGCGCAGTAAACAGGATGATGAAGCAGATTCGGTTGCTAGGACTCCCACAGCAGGTGTGTTTATATAATTATTTTATATAAACCGTTATCAAATTTTCACTCCCATGTGCAAAATCTTTGCATAGCGTGCCACACCAGATAATAGTCCAAGATAATAGTCCATGTTGTTTAATATTTTATTTCAGTGATTTTATTTATTGCTAACCCTTAAACTCTCTGATAAACTGATAAAGTCTGTAATATTTATTATTTATCTCGTATCCCTTAGCAACAAGCTGGCATACCACTGGGTGCACATCGTATTGTATTGTATTACATTTAATATGAGTTGTATTTACATTGTATTGTATTGTATTATATCTTACTGAACATTGTTATAATGTATTGCTATGTATATTTATTGTATTGTATTGTATTATATTTAACTGTTGTGATATTGTAGATACATTTTATTTGTATTATATTGCATTGTATTGTATTATATGTGTTGTTGTTGCAGCCATTGACATGGCAGCTTGGAGAGGTTTACACGTCCCCGATGAGATATTGAGATGTTTGGGGGAGCAGGGGTACGCCTCCCCCACCCCTATCCAATCCCTCTCCCTACCCCCTGCCATCAGAGATAGAATGGATATCATCGGTGCCGCGGAAACGGTAGGAAATTGTTCTTGGACCTCATTCTTCTTCTTCTTTCAAGTGTATTGCCGGTTCCCAGCTATGATGGTCATGGTTTTCCAAATATCTCTGTCTTCAGCAAATCTAATCATGTCTACTTCTTCTACATTCATTCATCCACTGAGACTCTTTGTATAGGTAATTCTTTGTCTTCTTTGCAACGCTTTCCTTCAATTTTCCGCTTATGACTATGCTTTCTATTTCTTTATTCCTCATAACAATAATTGAACCTCATTAATAATTCCAATCTGCATTTAACCGTTATGCAATCAGTGAGAGCCGATTGCACTACGTTTAAGCGAATGGATTGCAGATCAAAAGCTCATCGGTTGGAATCCCAGGGCTTACTTCCAGGGCACTGATGTAGCCCTTGGCCCTGAACATGACATTTACTTTGGCTTTAGCCTGTGTTTATCCTTTAACGTCAATTTTATTATTGATATTTAAATTTATATTTTATCATCCTGTATTTCATGCATTACTAATAGTGATATAATAAATAGATCACCATAAATCGAACAACGTTCATTATTTAAATCATTTTAACGTCACAGATAAGTAGCACCTGTGTCTACAGATATTAATTCAATCCACTCTGTTTGATTAATTGTAACTCTTCTGCATCATTAATTGTAGCACTGTTTGTTTGAGTTGAACGTTGTTTTCAATATTCTGAATTTATATTGGAGCAACATAGGTGTGCTTCATATTCAGCTAAAAAGCTGAATATGACGTCAGTTTCGCGGCCTAACGGCTACATCGGTGACGGGTGAGCCCTGGGATTTGAAGCGTGAACCTATGGGATCCGAGTCGGACACTTAGCCAATTTGCTACTGGCTCACCCACACAACTGCTCTAATTAATAATTACTATTGGTTGTTTTTAGGGGAGTGGAAAGACGCTGGCATTTGCTATTCCCATTATTAACCACATTCTACAGGAAAAAATCAACTCAAAACGTAAGTTCTTATCTTCTAAGACAGTCATAAATATCAGCTGATATCGTCATCAGATGATGAACCAGACGTTAAATTGTTATTTGACTTAATTTGATCTAGTCTGTGTATTCCTGTAACTTATCATTTACTATAGATTTGTTACTGGTTCTTGATAGCCTGACTTGCTTGATTTATTCAGAGAGCAATTTAATTATTTTTATTATTTGTCTATATATTTTCACACATGAAACATACACAAGCTAGTTTCCTGTCTTAGTTGCTGTTTTTTGTGCTTTACCACTCCATGATTAAACATACCTCTTAGGAATTGTAGCGTACTAGGGTAGCCTGCTATTTGCCACGAAATGTACTTTAAATTATAATTGTGCTATATTGTTTCACTGTATTAATAGTTGATTTGACTAATTAATTAATTGATTGATTTTCTTGCGCGTGAATAGAACTAGGTAATGCATAGCGATTGATTTTTCTATTGTGTGATTGTATTGATTGATTGATTTATTCATTTCATTATCTGATTGACCTCCCTGACACTGGTTTTGGGTGAGGAACCAGACGTTAAATCCTCATTGTATTGCTAATTGTCCTCCCGGTTGAATAGCTTAGTAGGTACCATGCTTTCCTGATAAACAAGAGACCACTGGTTCGAGTCCCAGCTGGGTCCATCTCTGACAGTATCCTTGGATAAGGAAACTGATGTTATACTTAGCTTGACAGATTTTACCGTTGTTGTTTACGATTTGTAGTGACATGTGCTGACGTCCCTGACATCATCCCTGGATGAGGAAACATACGTTAAACCTTTATTATTATTATTATTATTTTCAGACAATGGATCGGAATTGGATGCTTCACCAACTTCAGTCTCAGATGATGAGGAGATGACTGATGACATATGTGATGATGTAGCTAATGATATTGAGACATCTGATGATGATAATAGCATTAATATGAGTACTGATGATATCGAGAATTGTGAAATGAGCCAAAATGGTATGGATGATAATGAAAATGATATCGAGAATGATGATGAAGACGAATCATTTGATGATCCACCTTCTGATGATGAAGATGAATCATTTGATGATCCACCTTCTGATGAAGAAATAAACGAGCCCAGTGATGATGAATTAGATGATTTAGCTGATAATAAAGTGAGTAAGGCAGGGGGAAATCACCTGAGAGCCCTGATTCTTCTACCGACCCGAGAGCTTGCGCTACAAGTTAGAGATCATATACACAAGATCACGAGATATACTGATATCAGGGTTAGCATAATAAAAATAATGAAATTAATCAATTAAATATTACAATAAATCACTAGATTTATTGTAATATTTATATATATATATATATATATATATATAAATGTTAATTTCTAGTTCATTTTAATGATCCTGGTCTACATTCATTAGATTTTTTACAAGCACATGTGCGTGTGCTTAAAAAATGAAGTTTCACCATCAAAGAGTTATACAGTCCTGTGAGGTTATGTTATCAAAAACTGACTATGAAAGGATAACTCAATAAATCTAACTTAGCCGATTAGCACATTGGTTAAGTGTCAGGACTCTGGTTCCATTGGTTAATGGTAGGAATCTCATGGTTCTCTGTCACTTATTTAACCATTATGCAAAAAAATCGGTGTTAAATTCAGCTTCAGCGTTTATCTGAATTATAATAAAATGGGAGTTGAAATCCTTACAGTAATATTTATTTTTTAGTTTTAATATTGAATTTTTAATAACAGATTGTATTAACAGAACAAATTTTTTATTAGCATTTTATGCACAAATTGCATATGTACTGTGTGTCAGTGTGTGCAATGCATGTGTCTGTGATACTGTGTATGTGTGTTTAACAGTGTATAGCTATTGTTGGAAGCATAGCTACGCCGAAGCAGGAGCGCCTACTCAGAGGTTGAGATATGTGTGTGTGTACGTGTGTATGACAGTGTGTACCTATTGTTAGAGGCATGGTGACACAGAAGAAGGATCGCCTACTTAGAGAAATGTGTGTATGTATGTGTATGTGTGTTTAACAGTGTGTAGCTATTGTTGGAGGTATGTCGACGCAGAAGCAGGAGTGCCTACTCAGAGGTAGAGATATGTGTGTATATGTATGTGTGTGTATGTGTGTATGACAGTGTGTAACTATTGTTGGAGGCATGGCGACACAGAAACAGGAGCGCCTACTCAGAGGTAGAGATATGTGTATATGTATGTGTGTGTATGTGTGTTTGACAGTGTGTAGCTATTGTTGGAGGCATGGCGACACAGAAGCAGGAGCGCCTACTGAGAGGTAGACCAGAGATAGTAGTCGCCACGCCGGGCCGCCTCTGGGAGCTCATCTCACAGGTTTGGTTATTACATTTATTTAGTTTATGATATCCAATTATATTCTCTGTGTTCTGAAGTCTCTCATTTATCGTCTCTGAAACTGCATCATATGCTTAATAATTGTTTATAGACATGTAAGAGGCATATATCATATAAGTAATTTACTTATATATAACTCTATATAAAAGTAATATATAGTAATATAGTAGTAATTTACTTATATATGACGCTATATAATAATAAATGATGATATATGACTCTAACATGTCTATAAGTAATTTACTTATCTTATATATGAACTTTATTTAATTTATTGACGTAGAAATGGGGTGTTAAAGTGTAGATAAATCAGTAAATGTTTGATGATTACTTTTGATTTTAGGCTTGTGTTTTTTACAGTTGCACCTAGTTTCCTTAAATTAATCAATTATTATTGAATATTAATTCTTATTCTTTTATTATTATTATTATTATTTTATTATTCTGTGCAGTTTGATATGTTGCCACTCTTTATATCGTTTATGATCCGGTTAACTACTAGCTCTTCAATTCTATTTAAATCTATTCAGTTTCATAGATATATTTACTGATTGATTACAAGGTGAAGCACACTAGGCTGGTCTTTCCTCTATATGCTATCTAGTTATTGATTGATTGATTGGTTGATTTTTTATTTTTATTTTTTACCCCGATTGTAAACAGCCCTGTGGGTTTTATAAAAACGATTCATTAAGAATGGAATGAATCGTGGCCCGGATACTCAAGATCGACTAGATTAAAAGAGCCGCGAAAGCAAACCCCATTAAACCTCTGCAGAACGATTGAGAGCCTCTGCCAAAGAAAAGAGGTCTCTTGTTGATCCCGGGTAAGCAGCGAAATCTGTCTGCCGATGCCGTTGATGAAATCAGCTCCACAGGGGTTCATCGGGCCCATAGTCTCCATGGCCACCGGAA
>JAQFZF010004880.1:0-10285 GCA_034695365.1 Enchytraeus norvegicus
CAGAGACAGATTCGAGACAGAGACAGATTCGAGACAGAGACAGATTCGAGACAGAGACAGATTCGAGACAGAGACAGCTTCGAGACAGAGACAGATTCGAGACAGAGATAGAAACAAAGATAGAGACAGAGACAGAGACATGGACAGACAGACAGACAGAAACAGAGACACATATAGAAAGAGTCTGTATGCCTATTGGACATAGGATAATTGTTCTAAAAAACGAAACGTTGACTTCATTTATGCACCAATAAAATAAAATAAAATTGATCAACTGAAATGTGAAAGAAACATAGGAGCAACACATTGTTACTAATAATATCATTGAGTCCATATTTACAGATACGAATCAATATGGACAACAGATAACAGCGTGTGGCAGCAGCTGTTTTGAACATCGATAAGAACGCCTGGGAAAACTTTTCCTGAATGCAAAGAGAATGAATGATCTTTGTACATGTTCTTTGAACTTTGTACATTTTTCCGCACATCTGAGAATTAAATGCATATGAAGCTTGTCTGAAAAGCAAGAGGTCATGAGTTCCCAGCCGGGTCCATCTCTGACAGTATCCTCGGATACGGAAACAGACGTTAAACTTAGTTTCACAGCTTTTAGCTTTGCATGAAATGCCAAGCGGTCGTACTAAGAAATTGTAGAACTTCCGAAGTCGTACTAAGAAATTGTAGTAAAAGGTAAAGGTTGTGTTTCATATTTGTTACCGAACGTAGGCGCGGAGCTCATCACTATCCTGAGCGATTACAGAACAGGTGACATAATCATAAGTCTGACGGTGAGGTCGCCAGCCCCACTCTATACAATCCAATTTGTTAATTGGATCATATATGCAAGCCCTGTGGTAACCTTCGCAATCCTCTGAAGTAGTAACCTACTACGTACTAATTATTTCCAATTATCAGACTCACGAAGGATGGTGGGCTTGGTTCGCCCGTTGTACATCCGAGATTTTACTCTCTGATTGACTCGACCAGGAATCGAAATCCGGACCTCATGCGCAAAAGTCGATACAAATTGGCCGATGTGTTAACCATTGAGCCATGGAGACGTAACATGAGAAATATAAAATAATATATTGGTAAATATATTATTAGTTGAAATTCATTATTTTTTTAAATAGCATCCTTTTCTCATGATAAGGCTGGTGAAACCACTTAAATTTACAATATGATCTCGGATTTCATTATACTGATTAAATTAATTTTTTGTTATCTCGAATATCATAATACTGATTATATTTCTGTGAAAATATTTATTTATTTATTCTACATTGCAATCGAGGTTATGTAAAGAAAATGCTAATGTAAAGAGCTTAGTACAAGGACATTTAAGTTTTAGTCCATATTTGTGATAAAATAACTAGTTCTGACGATGCTTGGCAATCAAACGATATCATGAACCATGAGCACTGCCGTGAATGCCGTGATGCATTTATAGAGACATCATAGAAACCACAATAATGTGCGTTTCCATTAATTAAAAATATATGTACATTTATGTTTGTCTGGGTTTGGTATACATTACACAATGAAATTAGGAGCAACTCGAGAACAGTGTGACTAATAATATTGAAAGTGTATTGATAAAAATTATGAGAGGAAAAAATATAGATGAAGATATGAAAGAAAATACATGTATATGACAGAACTATTGATGTTCTGCATACAACTATGCTAGAGGAAGGGAGATAGAGAGAAAGCTAGAGAGAAAGAAAGAAAGAAACGCACACATGCACACACACGCATATACACACACGCACACACACACACACACACACACGCGCGCGCGCGTAAACACACACTGAACATAGAGACGGGGAGACACAGCCATAAAAGGACAGAGCAACGGAGAAAAGAGAAAACATTTATTGCCGATTTCGACGCTGATGGGAGTCATTACTTTGTATACTGCCTGGCTTCGACAATTATTTATAATATAATTTGCAATTATAATAAATAAATGTTAGCTAAGACAGCTTTTTATGAGGCTCAGTTCTACAAGCTAAAATGTATAAAGCTGTTACATTATAACGAAACCGCTGACAGAATCCTTGAATGAAGGCATACTTACAGGTATATTTGAAACCAGACTTTTCATTGCACTGATCGAAAGGCAAAGGTACGATTAACCATGGAATAGAAAATAACAAAAAACACAAAAACAACAACTAAGGAAGGAAACTAGCACGTGCGTCTGTCACGTGTAAATACATATGAAATAAAAAGACTGACGTGTGTACGAAACTGTGTCAAATCAGTAACCGAGAACACTTCTTCCGTTAATTTAAAATCGGCGTTAAAGTGCCTCCTAAGTCCTTAATAATTACTAAACATATATTTATATAAACATATAACATACTTATTAATATACTAAACATTTGCATTTTGCTTGGATGCATTGAGCATGTTTTAGTCCTGATGAGTTGGCCGTGTTGACTCCGGTAAATTTGAGAATAGACCAAACGAAGCCACTGAGGAAGGATAAAGAGACCCACTTCAGATATCAAATATCAGATACAGTTAGAAACAGTACACTGAGAGAGACAGAGAAGAGAAAGAGAGAGAGAGAGAGAGAGAGAGAGAGAGAGAAAGAGAAGAGAGAGGGAGAACGAAAGAAAGAGAGAGCGAAAGAGAGAAAGAGACAAAGGGAAAGAGAGAGAAAAGAGAGAGAGAGTACTGATACACACCTTGATAGTGCATAAGGAACCCACGTTGTGTTAGACTCGTTTGCCCAGTTTTGAAGTAGATATTGGCCCTATTTGACGGGACAATGATGACCTGCTTGCCCAATGCCCCGCAATCTTTGAACAGGGTTTCGTTGCCACTGGTGACAGCTAGATAATCATGACAACGACCTTCTCGCTTAACGTTAAGCTCAAAATCGAACAGCGTTATGTGAATATTCTGTCGCTGTGGGACCCTCAGGTACCAGTGACAGTCCACGTCCATGTAGTATTTACCGGGGTAGTTGGGACTCGCCAGGTAACCACTGGATCTGTAGGTGGCTCCAGAGTTGGTCAGCTCTGAGCCAGTAACACCGCACTGCCGTTCCACTGACTTCTCTGAAATAATATATTACAATTTTCTGTAAGAGCGGACTAACGAAGATACTGAGGAAGACAACATGAACTGCATCAGGACCAGTAATTTTTTTAGAAAAAAGAATTTAAAAAGAAAATATTGTTAAATGATGTAATGCTTAAGTTTGACGTCTGTTTCCGTATCCAAACCAGTAAGTAATAAACAAACTATTTGCCTGTCACCAGTTATACTGAGAAATTGAGAACTCTACAATATGATACAATGCAATTCAATACAATGTACAACAATTCAATACTAGGGATAACCTCCAAAACAGGGTGACATGACACAGTTTCGATTACACGTCGTTGTGGTTTATTTAGAAATATTTCATAGATCCTCTTGTCTGGTTGTGACATTCTTGAATCGCTTGTATGGTACCGCTCTATACGGATGTGTATATTGGAGGCTGTATATTATATTTCCTGACGTAAGTAAATCACGACTGAAAAGTATTCACGTACAAAACCTTCTCCCTGCCTCCACAATCCCGACCCAGCCTTGACCGCCGGTGGAAAAATGTCATTACCACTGTGATCGAAGAGATAGACAGAGTGAGGGACAGGGAGAGGATAAAGAGAGGGACAGAGAGAGCGACAGAGAGTAGGATAAAGAGTCACATACCGATCGACAGTCCGACAGAAAGAAAAATTACAATCAAGCAAAAAAAGCTTATTATGCAAAAGATTAAATCAACTGTAAAAGTAGTATCCGAAACAATTACTATATTGGAGTGCAACAGCCAAACTGATATGATAATAACAAACTGAAATCATACACTTGAGAAGGACACAGAAAAAGGAGCAAGGGATAAAAAGAGCGACGACATAAATAAGCACGGAATAATTACAGATGGAGAGGTAAAGTAGGATATGAAAGAATGAGGAAGAATTGATGGTAGAAATTCTAAATGGATGGAAGGATCCAGAGAGAGTTACATAAAAATATAGGCGTAGGAGGCGGAGGGGGCTGTAGTCCAATCCTCTCAATTTTCGAGCGTCTAAGGCTTTCGAGCAAATGTGTTATTTTAAACACGCATTTTTCATGCATTCTTGACATTTTTATCGTTTTCTGGAGCATTTTTCTTTTTCAATTTGGGCATTTCTGGCATATTTCCGGCAGACTTGTTTTTTCGGATTTCTTCGGGCAAAAGCAAAATTTAAAAACCCCATTAATAGAAGATCCCCTATGTCTATGCATACAAAGATTAGACTTGCAGAAGTGTATAGTAGACAACAACCAAACCGTTGGGCTACTTTATCGTATGCACAGTGTTATTGTAGAGTTTAGCATAAAATTAATGGGCTCTGCATAAATTCACTGATTGATCAGGTACAGTTGAAGAGACATAGTCGATGAGTGGAGAGTCTGGAGACTGATAGATAGATAGAGATAGAGATAATTGTTATGGCAATTAGTACAAATAGAGATAGAATTAGAGAGGGATATGGTGGAGATTGTTGATAGAGTGCAACGATAGCGAGCGAGCGAGAGAGAGAGAGAGGGGGAGAGAGAGAGAGAGAAAAAAAACTGGAGTGAGTTCTAGAGACAGAAAAAGAGGGATGGTTTGGGTGAGAGCATAGGTTACAATGGTGTGGCAGAGATAGTGATCTCAAATCCATAGGGTCTTAATGGTGGACGTGGTTGAATCTGTGTCATCAGCCCCTCTCTGCGAGGCGGGAGGGGTTTAGGAGGAGTCCCCCTCCCAAGCGTCACCTTGATCCGACCACAAAGCCATAGCTGCTCATGTTACAATAAATTCTCTATAACAATAAATCCCCGCTACAATAAATTTTCATAAACGCTAAACCCTAGTTTAACGTCTGTTTCACAATCACATCAGTGACCAACTAAATTATAGATCGAATAGCGCATCTAGAAAACAGTAAAAATGTTCTAACCGTCATACGAAATGGTAGGCTTGGCCTGTGCTACGGGGCCTATATCTATTGCACCTGTACCTGCAGATTAATAGTTACAAACTCTTTTACATTATGTATTATTTCTATATTTTGACGTTGTCTTACTTTGACTGCTATGTGTCTGTTTGTGTGATTTCTGCGGTATGACAGATTTCAAACCTCAATAAACGAATATACATGTATTGTCTACAACAAAGAAAAACGAAGGAATAGATTTTTTGATCAAAGTTAAGCAAACTACTTATTTTCTCGCTCATTGCCAACTTCAGAAGGTCTTGATAGTGTTAGAAGCAGGAAAGTTTAGAGCGTGCAAGCATAGGATTTGCTTTGCCTTTAAATGTATCATAAAATTGTAAACATGTGAATTTTGCTCTAAATGGTAGCATGGCTGTGAGATACGTATTTTATGTATTTTAATTTTTTTAAATACATGTATTTTACTGCATTTTATTTTAATTTTACAGTATTTCACTTATTTAATGTATTTATATTTCTGTACAATACATGCATTTTACTGGGTTTTTTACTTCGCTGTATTTCACAACTATAATTTGTAGGCAGTTAAACATTTAGTTATGTCAAAATTAATACAGAAAAAAATTTATATATATAAAATATTCATCTGTAGGCTATCAGTAAACATGTGTGTTTTATTTTGCTCAAACGCATGTAGCTCTAAAATTATTTGACGCAAGGATCGCTTGTCAAGTAAATTCTTTATCAGTTTTTTGTAACCAAGATTTGACGGACGATTGGTTAACACAAGCTACGGCTATTGAATTTCTAACATGACAGCCAACGTGTACTGTAAGCTCAATATTGAAATTCCGGCATGACAGGCCTTCCAACTTCCAAGGCTGGTTTTTGGCACTAGTGATAGCTAAATAGCAGAGCGAGTTAGCACATCGATTATGTGTCCTACTGGAGTTCCAGAGATTCATGGTTTCAATCACAGAGCTCAACCGTTACTGATGCAATGTTATAATGTGAAATTGATGTTAAATCGGGCTTTAGTTTTAACCTTTAAATCACTGCTATCATTCTTAGAGAAAACGACCTGATTCTCAATCAATGATTTCTTTTATTTAAGTTTATTAAGTTTATTCTTCCACGTCTCCGACAGTGCCTACGGGTAGGTTAGGAACCGGACGCTACACGTAGAGCTTGTCCATATCAATGCCGGAAAGGAGGAGTGATTTAGAACAATCAAAAACAATTATGAATTGATATCTGAAAATGAAATATAATAGCTGCTGGAACAAACGTGTTAAAAGATAATACCTCTAAAATAAGAGAGTTACAACCTTAAAGCCAATAATAATTATCTTGTTTTGAAATATGGTTGACTCATCGAAGAATCTTCACTCTCACAAGAAACATGAACAGAAACCTGTAGAGTAACTTATGACAGCTCGCTAATCATCTAGTTATGTCACAGCGTCCTTTATAAATTTAAACATACTACTACTATTTGATATATTAGAAAATTGTGATGTAGAAAATGTAACAGTAAATTAGCTCTTAGCCTCGTAGGCTCTTACCCAAACTTAAACTAGATTACTGTAACGACTTACCTGGTACACATCGATAAGTCACACTGAGAAACTCTTCATATCCGCAAGGATCTCCAAAGAATCCGGTATTCACTGCTAAAGAACATTTCAGTTTACCCCCACAAGTCCTACTCAACGGATACTGGACGTCTATATCACAGTTTCGAGTTATTGTGACCCCGCAAGCCTCGGCCCCCACTGAATCATTCCTACCATATCTTGCAGCTTCGAATACTATCATTTCTCCCTCTCCACTGCAGACTATTTCCAGGATAGAGTTGAAACATGCGTATTGGACGACAGCAGGAATCAGCGACGTCATCATTATATGAGCAGATTCAATGGTTATCGGCTAATAAGGCACATAACTACAAACCTGCAAAAGAAAAGCAAAAAATGTTATGTAATGTTAGAAGTTATGTTTGTTATGCCTCTAAATATAACAGTGAAAATAACCTTCATTTTTCAGTAATAATAAAAGTAGCCTACTACAGTCGATCATGACGATGTCTTTCATTCTAACTATCTAGTAAAAATTTTTGTCAGAAAATCACTTGTATAATTTATTGCCAGTCCAGTGTAATTAAAATGTAACCCTTCGACCCACTCAACCATATCTTACGTCACACAGCTGAAAGAGAATAAGCATCGGTCACAACATAATTCTAACATGTGCCTCATTAGCCTATAACATTTTATTAATTCTAACTTTAAAAGTACAGGGCAAAAGTAGACCTACTTCGACTTTAAAATAAGTTTTTTCACCTAAGTGTTGATTAATGTACAGTGATTATGATTATGATTATGACAATGATCAATGATTAATGCACAATGATTATGATTATGATTATGATAATGATCAATGATGAATGTACAATGATTATGATTATGATTATGATAATGATCAAGGATTAATGCACAATGATTAACTACATTCGTACATTTTGAGCCACTTTGCTAGAGTGGACAAACAAATCGATGTCACTAACATGTATTTCGCGATATTTAATTCACAAATTTCGTTGCGGGAAAAATAATAGGATTCGTCGATTTCCTTAAATATTAGACGAATATGGAGTTCTAGCAAAACCTCCTATCTCGCTCCATTGTAATATAGACTTGTAAGTTATAGTGGGACTATAGAGTAATGCAGCTGTACGTGTGATGTATGATTGCATTGAAGCCACAGTTGTCTAAATATCTATAAGCACAATCTAGGGACGTAATCCTATCCTAATAGTGTAATTTGTTTATTCTACATCCTCTGCAGTATCCTCTCTTTATACATATTTCATTTCAATACGTTCACTCTATCGATCTATCCAGTGCTCTGCCATGTGGTAGGCCCAATGCATAAATTCATGCACAGTCTACTGCTCTCGTTCAACAATGAGCACACCATCGACCAACTCAACAAGTTAATCTTATCGCAAAGACTTGCCTATATTACACGTAAAATAATTATAAAAATAATTAAGGTATAACTGCCATTCACTCATTCAAGGATGGGTATTGGTAAGTCTGGGTATTGGTAAGTCTGGGTATTGGTAAGTCTGGGTATTGGTAAGTCTGGGTATTGATAAGTCTGGGTATTGGTAAGTCTGGGTATTGGTAAGTCTGGGTATTGGTAAGTCTGGGTATTTAGTTCATCGTCTCGATGATATCGCTCAATTAATTATATAATAACGTGACATAACAGAGCATCTAGTGGGTCATGAAGCATCAGATGCTTGTCTAAGACCAATATAATGGACAATGGAGAGCCAAGTAGCCGTGGAGCAAAGCGCCACAACCGATGTGGCAGCCTAGACCTCTGTCAGACTGGAATTTGAGTGACCAATTGGTCCATTATACAGAAATCATAGCCACATAGCCATCAACTCTCCACTGCCGCATCCGCTTCAGTCGCCTCTTACGAACACGCACAGTAACTGTTGTCGGTGGGATCAATTCTCAATTTTTTCGAACCCACTCGGGGAATAATCATCAGATGATGAATCGGACGCTCAGCCCTTTTGTTGTAGACGTCTTATATAAGTGGCGTCATCTACGGTAGATGACCGATCGCATCAGGAAGTCAGGGACGCGCCCGGCTGGGATGTTTGTCTCTCTCATATTGTCTCTGATACTAAATCATTCCTCATGCAATAACCCATCCTTGTTTCAGCCCCGTGTAGCTTTTTGCAATTCCAATTCGTGAGATTCCTTATTTCGTTTGACTCTGATTTATAGCGTTATGAAATGTCGTGTGAAACACAACAAACCCTCACATCTGACTGTGATTTATTCTTTTAATACTCTCTCTTTATAATAATAGAGCTTTCAGCGAAGTAGTTGGCACTGCAAGACCTGTCGCTGATTGTGCCAATGGCGGTGCACCCAACGTTATATCCAGCTTTGACTAAGCTTTTCTAGATTTTTATATTTGCTGTCTTTGCTACTACTGAGAATGAAATTTAATGCTAACAACAACGTATATGAATCTGTGAATATCTGTGACTAGGCCACATGCAGCCTACAATCTACACTTATATTATGCACTACTGCATCTAGAGTAAATGTCCGGCACCTATAATACGACGAGTTCTGCAGAAAGTACAACCTACATTTAATACAACATTTATTGTTTATTACAGTTTACCTCAGAGAGCTCACTAAATATTGACACAACGTCAAACATTTATTTGCAAGTTTATATATAAGCAACAGCCCCTCATTTAGTAGAAATTCGACTCTATAACTGAACGGCGCTTGCCTCTCATTAATTTTGTGAAACAGACACTCGATTTTTGATAATTAATCAAGCAACCCATAGCCCGCACCCAACTTTAATTTCAGAACTAAGCAATATGAATTAATAGGCCTAGATTTTTTAAGTCGTCCACTGCTCAAAATTTCAGATCTCGTAGTTATCTTCAGATATCTTGAAGTTATGAAAAGACTGCAAAAAATATACAAACTGAGCGATAATTAATTTGAGATTATTATGCCTACGTTCTGAAAGCCCCCTTATAAAATAGAACCGACATTGCTCCGTCTCTTATTTTGCTTCCGAATTCCACCTTATCAGGAGTGGAGTCAGGGAATCAGATGCTAACAAGCGCTCACTTTCCTAATCTACTTCCGTGCATATTCCACCCCTCCCCAGTTCCTAGTACCATAGCTTCTTCTCAGTCATCATCCAATCCTTCGGTATCAAAATGGTGTAGCTAAGATACAATACAATACAGTACAATGAGGATTTATCGTAGTTCCTCACCCGAAGGGGATGTCAGGGACGTTTCAAGCAGATTATGAAACAGCAAGCAGTTCTATACCATCAGAACATATTTGCAAATGCATAGATTGAAGAGAAATCGACATCCGTAACAGTGCAAGTCCATTAGAAAGGACAAGAGATACCTAAGATTCCATTTTGGAGTTACGTAACTTACATATTGTATGTCGCACTATATCCCTGATATCCTCGTTAGTTGATGTACTGGGGGTTAAATCAGCAGTGCAATTATTTGCATGCAATTTGTTTAAATATTATTACATTTTGAACAAATCACTTCAAAATTGTTTGATATAATTTTTGTTTTTTTATTATCTTAATCTTCTTTTTTATTCCACACATTTCAGCCGCACGTATTTTCAGGGTTTCCTTGCTTAGTTTCTGTTTTTGATATATTTTGTAGTCTTCTTTCTCACTGGTTAATCGTTAACAGGCAC